>OVAN01003983.1:1726-27188 GCA_900406275.1 Anastatica hierochuntica
TGAATCGAGATGCATATAACAACGATAAAGTAATGAGATTCGTGAGGATAAGTTAACGTGAACAAGATTCGTAAACGATAAATAACATGAATACAAAAGTAAATCAAAGAAGTAAACGAAAACGAATACGAAGAACAATAATCGAAAGACATAGTTAACTCAGAAAGGACAGGGGATCTTATTCGAATTTGTGGTTTGAGCATGCGCAACCGGTGTTAAGCCGTGGCCGCAAGAACTGTTGGCGACTACTCCCTAGAACTACAGCGTAGACTCGTAACCTAGTTGAGACGCAGCTCGCTAACGAAACAAAGTAAGAACCCTAGTTTTCTAAGTGTTTGTGGTGACGAAAATTGTGTTATTTTTTTTTCATCATCCTTCGCACCCTTTATATAGATCTTCGTGGGCTTGGCTCGTTTCCTTTTTTGTCCTCGATTGGTGCTTATCTCTTCGTGGAAATATTCCTTTTCCTTCATTCGCAGATATCCTTTTTCAAGATCCTTCCTTATCTTCTCGATCTTCTGTATTTATCTCGAATCTTGACTTTATTGCGAAATCTGGATAAACCGTCATTATTAATGGGTCGATCCTTGTCCAAAATCGTAAGCGGACAGTTAACACGGTTTGGGTCCTTTAGGGCAATTTCGCTGCTAAGTGACTTTTACGATTCCTTTCGGAGAAATCTTTCTTCGTATGACTATGTGGTGATAGTTTGTGAAATGATAAGATCAATTGTATAGTTTAGACTATTCCGGTGTTTAAGTTAGTTGTCATCATTTTATACGATCGATACCAAATCCCGTAAGAAGGATGAATCCTTCCAATAATCATTACGACGGTTTGACGGAAACTCCAATCGAGAAGAAACGAGAGAAGATCAAGTGACGATTCGAAGGAGACAGCGATTGGAAAGGACGTGGTTCAGTCAACGAAAACGGCTGAACGTTGTCGCGTCTTAGCACCAACCGGCGCCAAGACCATGACCTGGTCTTGACGCCAGTTGGCGCCAAGACCATGCTCTGGTCTTGCCGTCAATTGGCGCCAAGACGGACCTCCGGTCTTGGTTCCGATCAATGTCCAGTCCAGCCTTTGGTTCAGTCATAAATCGGTGCCAAGACTCGTTCGTAGGTTTGGTGTCAATCGGCGTTTAGATAGTTCTCCGAAACGACGCGGTTCTTCGATGCTTTCGGTGGTTTCGTATCGCTCCAAAGGTTGTATTGTGTGGCTTTGTGAGAGTTGTCCTAAAGCCATTGATGCTAACTTTAGCATTCAAAAGCTTTAGTTTCTCGCGGACGGATAGACTTCTTTGAAAGATCGTTTAGACCCCAATTGGCTTGCGGTCTAGACGAGGGTAAGTCTAGATGACGGCAAGTCTAGATGACGGCAAGTCTAGACGACGGTGAATCTAGACGACGATAAGTCTAGACGACATTAAGTCTAGACGATGTTAAGTCTAGACGACGGTGAGTTTAGATGATGGTAAGGTTAGACGACGTTAAGTCTAGACAACCGTAAGTCTAGTCGATGCTAAGTCTAGATGACAAGGAGTCCAGACGTTGGTCGTGTTTCCGAGTAAGTTTGATTAAAGATGCGATCTTGGACGTTAATTTCGAGATGACTGTTTTTGACACCAACAAGAAACATAAACTAGCATGCAAGGGTTCACTCTCGAGGCTCGGGGCACTATACTTTTAACAACCAAGTGACTCAATTTTTATTAGTCCTTGCAGAAGAAAAGTATGCATCATAACGCATATGATTGATTGTTCACGATTATAGATCCATCCACTTTCATTGCCTAAATAAAATTGCTCACCAAATACTCTTTCCAACAATATGATGAGTTGGAATGCATACAAACTTAAGATGTACTCACAAATTGGCCTAGCAAGAGAAATAGCATTGAGCATGAGCAAGGTGATAATGTATATGATAACCCTAATCGATATGAATCCTAAACAAACAAGATCATGAACTCGTGGTTTCCTACTATCTAGATAACAAAAAACTCTGCATTAAACATGCAAAACACACAAAAAAAACAAGAGAAGAAGCATGATATCAATCAGAGATAAAGGAAGAAAGATAAAACCAAATTTATTGATGAATTGATGAAGAAACTAAGAAGTCTTTCGAAGAGTTGCATTGTTTTAGGTTAGATTAGAATCTTGGGATCAGAAGAGCTTGTTAGACACATACTTTTGTTTTTTCAATATCTTAAATAAAAAAAAATTTGTAATCCTTTAGTTTTGGCCTTCCTGTGCATCATTCATATACGAGTCAACAGAAGCAGTCTTCACTAAATTTGGTATAACTTTTGACCCTCTATTATGGACGATGTGAAACCACTTCGTAAGTTGTCATTGTATACTTCTCAGGGTCGGAAGGTGGCGGGGGAGGGAGGAGGACACTAGGTGGGATCTATCAGCAGCGAATTTCCCATAAAGACAGAGGCACCTATAAAAAATATATTTTGAAGGCTTCGCATCGAGGTCCATAGGAAAGCTAATTCAATTATCTAGCTTCTATTCAAGTTTCATCAAAATTTATTTAGGGCAAAACTTTCATCTTGAATGTTACTTCTGATGTTCAGACATTGTCCATAAACTTGTTTTCATCCAATTAGCTTCATTTTGCTCCAAAATACATAGTTTGACCTGAAATGATTCAAAACATACAAATACAAAAAATCATGCATAAAGTATCCTAAAAACACTAAGAAAACATACAAAAATCTATAGGAAAAGAGGTAAAATATTGGTGTTATCAAATATACTGCTATAAGGTAATACCTTTTGGATTAAAAATGTCGGATCCATGCACCAAAGCCTAATGAACATGATGCTTGCTGAACTGATTGGCCACACCAGGGAAATCTATATAGAAGACAGGTTGGTAAAATCACTGGAGGCAAAGGATCATATTGCTTACCTGCAGCAGGCTTTTTCCATACTCACGAAATACAACATGAAGCTCAATGCCTCCAAGTGTTCTTCCAAAGTAAGCTCTGGAAAGTTTTTAGGAACGTACCAAGGGATTGAAGCTAACCGAGAGCAAATCAAGGCAATCCACATTATTCCCTCACCCAAGAGTCCCAAGGATATGCAGAAGTTATAAGGATTCCTACCTTGAGTAGATTCATACCAGACTCTCAGACAAGTCACACGAGTTATTTCAAGCCTCTAGAACCCAAAAGACTTTATGTGGGACCAAAAGTGCGAAAAATCTTTGGTCAATTTGAAAGAGTACCTTACCTTCTCTCCTCTACATTCCAAACCACGGGACAAAGAACCGCTCCTGCTCTTTCTCGCAGTTTTCGTGCACGCAGTAAGTAGCATCCTGGTTAAAAAAAAGAAATAAGCAAGCAACAACTAGCCTAATATGTTAGTAAATCCCTCCTAGATGCCGATACATGCTACAACCACCTGAAGAAGTTGACCCTAGCATTTGTTGTAGCAACCAGGAAATTACGCCCATATTTCATGCTCATCCTGCTGTGGTAGTCACATCATTATCATCAAGTCAATGCTCTATAAACCAGAGGCATCATGAAGACTGTCCAAGTGGGATGCGAAATTAGAAGAATACGATGTTATATTTAGGCCTACCACCACAATCAAATAATAAGTACTGACGAATTTCATTGTGGAATTCGCTCCCCTAATTATTCCTATGGTGAAAGAGGAAGTAAAAATCTAGCTGGACATGAGAGTGGGAGTTGTATGTAGACGGGTCTAGTAACGTGAGAGGGGCATGAGTAGGCCTCGTGCTCGTATCACCAGCAGGAGAAGTTTCATCAATGCAACCATCTTAAGACTGAATTTTATTAAAAGAGTTTGAATTGGAAATTTTCTTCCATTTACTTAAAACTCGCCTAGAGTCTACAATACAATCAGATACAAACCTAGAGACTGATCTCAAATAACTCGACCATGATAGTACAATCACCTTTCAAACTCAGCTTGTTTCATCCATCATTTCTAAAAATAGAACCTACCATGACCAGTCTCTTGAGTGTTTACCAAATGCAGCAGAACCGGTTTGTGATATGAACCCTTCTTTTCTAAAAAGACCTGATTTGCATTCGGGAAGACAGTAAACCAATTCTTGTTACCGAAATCATATCCAACTTGCATTGAATCCAATAAGATACACCGTGAAAACCCATTCACACCCCCATCCATGCTTGCATATCAACAACTAATTTTCCTTTTGTTCTTCGTCTCCATCAAAAAAATCTTAAGGAAAAATTTTTCCACATCTCCTTGAGGTGATGAACTATCAGTTTATGACTCATGGCTTGACAGTTCCAGCTAATAATAGTCATATTTTCTTCGGCAGATCCTCATTTAGATCCACCCTTGTGTTATAATTTGCGATTTTAGATGGAACTTTAGCTTCATCAATAACTTTTCTTCTTACTCCACCACAATTACTCTTGATAGCAGAAGCTTCACCATATTTTGAACAATATCTCCTCTGCTTCTAAATATCATGTTTTCTTCTAGATGGTTTCCTACGCCTTTTTGGGGTCGTTGATGTTATACCGGATGAGCTTGCCTCTGACAGAGAAGCTCTGTAAAATGTAGTAATAGCCTTCAATGACTCTGTTCTGAAATTAGCCTTTGCGTTATCCTTCTCCACAAAAGAAATAATCTTATTCAGATTTCGCTCAACTGATTTGAAAGAAGATAACATCAACTTTTCTCCTAGAGTTTTCTGGACAGATTCCTTCTGCTTGTCATCTTAATTGAAGACAATGCCCTTACCTTTTTCAACTTCAGAATGAAAGGTAGGAAACTTTTTTGAGAGAGAGAAAAGTTTTCCTCAAAAAAATCTTAGCTTTAGTTTATGAGACACGTTTGGATGCATTGTAAACGAGTACTCCTTTTTGTTTCATCATCCACTGATAAGTATTGACGCCTCTCCATCACAACCTCCTCTAAAATGTGTCTCCTGCCCGTAACTGCATCTACACTAACTTGTTCCTAAAAAATACACCTAGTAATGGATCTTTCGCTTGTAAGACCTTCACGAATTCCTCCTTGTTAAGTTGATATCGAATGAATGGACCCGTAGCGGAAGGTCAGTTCTGAAGACTCAAAGGACAATGCTCCCTATCATGTGTCAACCCTTGAGGAGTAAGATATTTTTTGTACTCTCTCAAAGTCGAAGAAGAGATTAATTTCCTCTTCCTTAGGAAAGGTTGCAATCTATGATCGTCCCAATGGTTTGGAGGTGTCAAATAGTACACGAACCCAAACATAGTCTCTGTTTTGCCATTTCGCGGGATCAAATGCAACTTCAGTAACATGAACGATAATCTCCCACAATGACATTAATAAAGCTTAGGTATGGTACTTGATGGGTATATTACAGATATGCACCAATACCGGTAAGAACTTGAGGTAATCTGGTGGAGGTTCCTCATACCACTTATCCATCATTAGAGTCCATTCATTGTAAGTCCAAACCCATTTCTTCAACACCTTATTCATATCCTTTTTGTAATTGAACATGAACTGAAAGCCATCTCGGGACAATGCCACACCACCCACTCGATCATATACTTTCATCTTCCGAGACATATCACGGATTAGATCTTCCACTGGTTAGTAAGGTGGATTAAGAGTTCTTCCCACCATACTTTGTTTCATGCGATCAGTGTTGTCATAGTTAAACTAATTTAAGGGTATAGAACTTGATTTCTTGTGTAGATTCTGTTTGGTGAATGACTATATAAAATATGTAGAAACCATGATATTAAAGTTTTGAAAGTGGACCCAAACAAAAGTAGTTTGCGGCAACCGCAACGTTGTCTCTAGGGATGGGAAAAATACTCGTTATTTGGCTTTATCTGTTATTCATCATGTACCCGCTTTGATTTTTTAAGTACTCGTCGTTATCAAAGCGAGTAACAAGTAGTAAAATTTTGTTATTTGCAAGTACAAAGAAAGTAACAAGTACCAAAATAAAATAAATTATCCGATTTTTTTTTTACTTGTTACTCGACTTGTACATGCCTTGATTTTTTAAGTATTCGTCGTTATCAAAGTGGGTAACAAGTAGTAAAATATGTTATTTGCAAGTACAAGGCAAGTAATAAGCACCAAAATAAAATCAATTACCCCGTTTGTTTTTACTTGTTACTCGTCATGCACCAGCCTTGATTTTTTAAGTATTCGTCTTTATCAAAGCAGATAACAAGTAGTAAAAATTTGTTATTTTGTAAGTACAAGGCAAGTAAGAAGCATCAAAATAAAATTTATTATCCGATTTGTTTTTACTTGGTACTTGTTTTTTCACTAAATACATATTAATTTAATCTTAAACATTTTACCGAAATAGAAATACTAATGGAGTTTGTTGTTTGCAAAACGAATTAAGACAATGTTATTTGGGCCATAATATAAACCATTTCGGAAAGCCCAAAATTAAATAATGTGTTTTTGTTGTTGTTATAAGTGTAATCTCCCACGTCGAGACTCTGATATTTTTTTACCTCTTCGTTCTTTATAAATAAGCTAATCAAATGGCAGAGAACATATTATGTGGGAATTGAGCTCATTGTGTCTATTATATGTAACTTATTTCTCTCTCTTCGAAGTGGTGATACCAAAGGAGTTTTTTCTCTTAGGATTTCTCTTCTTCGACTCACAAAATTCAGACAAAATCTGACCAAAATCTTTTGCTTTAGCAGACAAATCTCCTGTTGAGATCAATTCCCATGTCAGAACAGCTGAATAAAGTGAGGATTGAGAAGGATCTATGGTATGCGATGCAGAGCTTAAGGTTAGGAGAAGATCAGGAACCCTGGGATGTTCATCAAGATGCTCGACAACAATTCGAGAAATCTTACAAGCTCTGTCTCATGGTAAAAGGTGTAAACCCTCAAGATCAACCTCTTGTGGATATTTGTACCACTATGTCGAAGGCCTGGAAGCTCACCGATAAAATAGAAGAAAACATCAACGATGATGTCTCTGTCAACTTCTCTTTAAATCAGAGCACCATATAGTAGCTGTCTTAGAAGAAGGGTCATATACTTACATAGGTTGAATGCTACTTATGGATAGATGGAGCAGTAGAACTTATCCCACTTATCTTAGGCATATACTTTTCCAGATAAAGATCCATAACTTACCTGATGTATACAGAGATAATGCTATACTTAAAAGTATTGGATCTAATATAGGACATGTTGCTGATGTTCAAGTGCTTCAACCTACTAATGTTAAGCCGGCACAGGTTTGGATCGAAATTGATTTTGATATAAGCAACAAGGTTGTGACGGCTCATAAAATGGATATTATGAATACGGTGAATTTGTGATGTTGGAGTTATGATACCAGGTTTTGGAGAAATTATGTACAACCTGCAGAAGTCTCTGTCATGAAGAAAAGTCATGGCCTCAAGGTTCGCCTCGGGTTTCAGTTGAAGAATGATTAGCCAATGTTGAAATGGGTGAATCTTCTAATCCAACTCAAGGTGTCAAACAGAAGGTAATTGTTATGGATGGAGACAAATGGGAAGCTAAACTAGTAACAAATCATACAAGTCTGATCATCAGAGAACCAACAGCTGAAGGACAAGGTAGTGGCATGAACAAAAGGAAAGCTGAGGAATCACTAACACAAGATGAAAAAGCAGTAGCAAACCAAGAGTTGATCCAAAAGACAAAGGAAAAGGGAGGGTGGGAACCCTTAAACCACCCCTACCAAAATGAGACTTTTGCACTTGATTAGCCAAGGCCTTAGGAACAACTTGACAGTTCCCTTTTTGAAAGACATTAGTAAAATGTATACGCCTAATGTCTTGTTCCTAGTAGAAACCAAGAATAGGGATGATTATGTTAAGAAGTTAAGGGAAGAATTAGACAGAAGGTAATTGATATGGATGAAGACAAATGGGAAGCTATACCAGTAAGAAATCAGACAAGTTCTAATCATCAGAGAACCAACAGCTGAAGGACAAGGTAATAGCATGAACAAAAGGAAAGCTGAGGAATCACTAAGAAAAGATGAAGAAGCAGTAGCCAAACCAAGAGTTGATCCAAAAGACAAAGGAGAAGGGAGGGTGGGAACTCTTAAACCACCCCTACTAGAATGAGACTCTTGCACTGGAACTGCCAAGGCATTAGGAACAACTTGACAGTTCCCTTTTTGAAACACATTAGTAAAAAGTATAAGCGTAATACCTTGTTCCTAGTAGAAACAAAGAATAGGAATGATTATTTTAAGAAGTTTGGGGATGATTTAGGATTTCAAAATTCTTTTGTGTTGTCCCCAATAGGTCTTAGTGGTAGATTTGCTATATTTTGGGATGACACGACTACTGTTAGCTTTGAGGAAACTCCATCTTTGTATAATACAGATCTTTTGGTAGAAATAACTCAATAAAGTTTCCTTTGATGTATTTCTATGGACATCCGCAAAAAATATAAGAAACTCTCAATGGAATGATCTTTTGAACACAAAGAAAGAAACATCAGGTCGAAGGAAGCCAAGATTGTATTTTGAAGATTTTCATGACATTGTAGGAAACCATGAAAAGCTTGGTGGAACCAGAAGAGCTTTATATACTTTTCAGTCTTTTAGAACTATGATCAATTGTCTAGGTCTTGTAGATTTAAAAACTATTGGTGGTAAATACACTTGGACAGGACATAGTCACACTTATAATGTCAAGAGTAAAATCGATAGAGCAATGGCCAACCAAGAATGGATCGATCTTTTTCCTAATTATTTTGATAAATTATTGCCTTAGCAGGGTTCTAATCATCGACCTTTATTAATCTACACAGATAATCAGGATTGGCAGGGGAAGAAACTTTTCAGATTTGAAAATACTTTTCAGATTTGAAAATAGATGGAATTTCATTCCTGAAGTGAACAAGTAATAAATGAATCATGGGAAGGGCACTGTAATAACCTAGCTCCACACAACTTTGTTGATGCCTTGCAAACTCTTTGACACCATCTAGCTCAATGGAAGGCAAATAGTTCTACGAACTCTAGAAAGCAGATAAGTCATTACCAAACCCAACTGCAAAGTGTTTATGAGGCTTTTCCTATTGATTATTCATATGTTAATGATCTCAAAATTAAATTAGGAAAAGCTTATGTTATGGAAGAAGAATACTGGAGGGCCAAAAGTAGAGCATTATGGCTAAAGGCAGGTGATAAAAAAAACTAGCTTTTTCCATGCTAATACTAAGCAAAGAAAAAGTCATAATAGAATCAGGTTCATTTGATATTCCCAAGGCATAACACACTTACAAGAAGCTCAAATACATAAGGTCATCACTAATTGCTTTAGGGACATTTATTCTTCTCTTAGAAAAGCAAAGCATGAAGATTATGTCAGCCTTGGTTGCATGCCTTATAGGGTTTCAGATGAGGTTAATCATTACTTAATAGATGAAGTCACTGAGGAGGAAATATATGTAGCTTTGGCTCAAATGGACCCTGATAAAGCACCAGGACCTGAGGGATTTATGGTGGACTTATGTTTTTTGTAAACAACATTGGCACAAGGTGAAACAAGGTCTGGCTAATTTCATAAGCCATTTTTAACATTGGTATCCTGGAAGAGAAAATGAATCATACTTTCATTTGCTTAGTTCCAAAAATAGGAAACCCAACTGAGGTTAAGGACTTTAAATCTATTAGTTTCTGCAATGTAACATATAAACTTATATCTAAAATCCTTGCTGAGAGATTAAAACCATGGATTCATGATATAGTTTCTGAAAACCAATAAGCTTTTATTCCTAGAAGACTTATTACAGATAGTGTGCTTATAGCCTATGAGTTACTTCATAGCCTTACAACTAGGAAAAGAAAGAAAAAGTTTATGACCCTTAAATTAGATATTGCTAAGGCTTTTGAAAAGCCAAGATGAGAATACATTGAATTCATAATGACGAAAATGGGTTTTGCAAATCAATGGTGTAAATGGGTTATGGAATGTATTAGATCTGTTACTTAATCTATGCTCATAAATGGTTCTCTAGTTGGTTATTTAAGCCCATCTATGGGTATAAGACAAGGGGATCCCCTTTCTCCTTATATGTACCTCTTATACACTGAAGGTTTAACTTTTCTTGTAAATCAGAAAATTCAGAAGGGTGAGATGCATGGTTTTAGAGCTAGCAAAATTGGCCTGGGAATCTCTCATCTACTATTTGCATATGACTCCCTTGTTTTCTCCTAAGCATCAGAGATGGAATATAACCACCTGCTAAAGTTTTCAAAACCTATGCCACACTCTCTGGCCAGGAGGTAAATTTTAGCAAATCAGCTATTCATTTTAGCAAATACACCTCAGATAATATTAAGAATAGCTTGAAGTCTTTAACATCTATCAACAAGATAGGAGGTTGTGGTAGATATCTAGGATTGTCTAAGGTTATAGGTAAAAACTGAACAGAAACTTTTAATTATATACAGCAAAGGGTAAGAGAAAAAGTTGGTAGATGGTATGCAAATTTACTTTCATCTGCAGGAAAAAAGGTTTTAATTAAAGTTGTGGCAACAACCCTTCCCACATATTCTATGTCTTGTTTTCTCTTGTACAAGATTATTAACTCTATGACTCAGGCCATAAGACGATTATGGTGGTCCACTTTAGTGAATAAATATAGAATTTCATGGGTTAGCTGGAGTTCTATTACGAAACCAAAAGCTCGGGGTGGGCTGAGATTCAAAGATCTCAAGCTCTTTAACAAAGCTTTGGTTGCAAAGCAAACTTGGAAGATCATTTCCCAACCGAACACTTTGTTGTCTAGTATCTTTAAAGCTAATTTTTTCCACAAAATTGATATCTATACAACAAAAGTAGGATCAAATACCTCTTACGCTTGGAAGGGTATTTGGCAATTTCTTCCTCTTATTAAAAAAGGTTTTTGTTGGGTGATTGGTACAGGAAAGGAAACAAGTCTATCAGGGATAGCTGGTTACTTACAAATCCACCAAGGCCACCAAGAGGTTTGATAGACTCACCACCTCCTACTCTAAAAGTGTCTTCTCTTTTTGATTCATCATGGAAAAAGTGGGATGAAAGAATAATTCATCAACTTATTCATCCACATGATGTACCACAGGTCAAGCTTGTTAAACTAGACTGGTATGACCATCAAGATAAAACATAATGAATTTATACCAAGGATGGTGATTACTCGGTAAAAACAAGTTATTCACTTCTGCTACAAGAGAACACTGTTAATGATACTGATCACAATGCCCTATACTCAAAGATTTGGAAAATGGAAGTCCCTTCTAAAATAAAACACTTTTGGTGGCGTGTTCTTAAAGAGGGGTTCCCAGTAGCTTCTCAATTGAATAGAGGAGGACTTAGACTAGATCCCATTTTCCAAACATGTGGAGAAGTTGTTGAAAATGTTAACCATATATTATTCCTCTGCAGGGTATCTAAAGAAATCTAGCAGTTAGCACAATTGAGACGCTCAAATAGTGAGCAGTTTCTCCATAGCACCTTGGCCTCTAATGTTCAGAGTGTTATTGACATGAAGGAAGCTTCTGAAGGTCAACATACCCACTTAGCAGCATTTATTGGTTGGTGCATATGAAAGATGAGAAATGAGTTAGTCTTCAATAACCGGAGAAGCTCCATCACATATGTGATTCACATAGCATTGATGCAAATGAATCAATGGGATGAAACTCACAGAAAGATCCAGAATAAAACAGAGGTTATGGATCAACAAAATGCTAACCATTCCTTTGGTTCACAAGATCAAATATCTAATCATCATTTCACTTGTATGGTAGATGCATCTTGGACATCATCAAAAGATAAGATAGGGGTTGCTTGGATGGTCTTTACATCGAGAGATAACCCATGCTTACAAGGTTCATCATCTATGGATCCAGTAAGCACTCCTTTGGAGGCAGAAGCAGCTGCATTTGATGGGCTTGACTCAAAACAACAAAGGCCCAGAAACCAAACAGAGGGTTAGAAGAGAAGATGGGCTTAGTGTTCTAAGGCCCATGTCGGTTTGTATCAAAGTTACAACAAACTTAGAGTTAGTTATATAACTAACTCTAACAAACAAAACAGAGAGAAGATAAGAAGATAAGAAGATAAGAAGAAGAGTGTTCTTCTTCTTCAACAATCAAGCGACATCTTCTTCTTGGGAGAGAGAGAGAGAGATAATTGTTGATTCTTTGAGTTCTTCCTCTTCTCTTTCACTTTGATCAAAACTTTGATTCTTCTTGTAATCTCTCTTGTAAACTCCTTGAGCTAGTGAAGTTTGGGAGAAACGGATCTCCCACGAGATGTACCGGTTTGAGGCCGGGAACTCGTTAAATGACCTGTGTTCATAGATAACAATCATTAGTTTCAAGAAACAAAGCAATCAAAAGGTAACAAGAAGCTCAACAGCATTACGTGAGGTAATATATCATATAAGCAGGTTGGTGATTGAGAATATAACTTGTGGTAACTTAACTCTTACTCCCATCTTAGGAGGGTGCGCAAGAATCAATCAAGAACATCTTGTACATTGCTAGAAGTTTCTACCTATGTGAGAGATATCATACAACTACTTAAAGAGAGGAAAGATATCAGCTTCACACATATTAAGAAACAATACAACACTCAGGCAGATATGTTAGCCAAAGTAGCTAAAATAAACTCTCAGCCATATGTTATACGATGACTATAATGTACAAGAAGACGGATCTTTAATAAAATTCTTTAGTTGACAAAAGAAAAAGAGCTCATTGTGTAAAGAAATTTTTATGCAGTTTTAACTTTCGACTTTTGTTTTGAGTGGATATCAAGTCAAAGTACTTGTGGATCCAACAAATTAGACCAAGTACTTGAATTATCAAGTACCTGTTCAAATCGGGTCAAGTAGCAAGTCTGATAATTTTATATCCGTGCGGGGTGGATCGGATCACGAGTAGACAAAAAATTTGGGTACCCGATCTGTGTCCTTCTGTATCAAAGACTGAGCGTGTTTCCTTGTCAATTTGATACTCATTTACTCAGCTTAAGAATTAATTGGAAAGTACTTTATGGTAATTTGTTATGGTGTTTTTTTTGTATTCGGTGTCTACTGTCATTTACTCGATTTATTTGTGGAATAAATTTTGTAAGTTCTCTGAAAAATAAACATTTTACGAAAGGAAAAACGGTTATTTTAGTTAAAGTTGGGATATTTCCATTTATGGCATGTAATTACTTGCTCCGGGCGAGCGATTAGTGCAATGAATGCGGCGAGTGTAGGTTACATGTCAATCCTCGGCCACCCATAGGTCCCGGGTTCGATGTCTGTAAGAGTCCTTCGAACACATAAATAAACTCTGTTATTGGCTCCTTTGATTGTGGTTCCAAATTTGTTGATTAGCCCCAAGGACTACCAAACACAAATTATAAATTCATTTATATCCATTATGACAACCACCTGTCTAAATAATTATCTCAATCATATTACCTTTTTATGATTAACATCCATATCATTAAAATTTATTTCAAAACGGGGTCTCCTTTATTTATTTTGAGTAATTATTATTCCTTCTAGTCCTAAATAATTGACTTTTAAATTATTTTTATTGTTCTGTAAAATTTATTTTTAATGCATTAGTACTATTGAATTGTAAGTTTTTTAAAAAAATAGTTAAGACTATATGACTTTATTAAACTATAATTGGTTTCTATTTGTGAAAAACATTTAATACGAAAATAATGTGTTTATAAATAAATAATCATAATTCTTATAAAAAATTTTTGTTAAAATAATTCTTAAAATTTTGCACATCATTTTCTAGAAACAAAGTGTATAACGCTTGTTGCATGCATATGCGTTTCATCATCAACACATATAGAAATAAGAAATAAAGAATTCCCGTGTGTTTTTATGATTTTATTTTCTCTTGGAAGAAATTTTTTAAAACAATGCGGACAATTTAAAAATGGTAGTGGGCAACGGAACGGGACGGAACAGAATGATAATGTTAAGAGGTCTATAATAGTAATGATCTGTTGTATAGCGACTTTATGACACCTCACTCTTCCTCTCTCTCTCCTCCAACGCCAACAGAAATTTTACCAAACCCTACCTCCTCCCTCCTCCTCCTTCCTTCCGTCCTCGTTCTCTCTACGCGCCGCGCGTGTTCGTCTGAGCCATGGAGGCTCCTAAGCCTCGTCTCATCCTCCTCCTCCTCTGTATCTTCTCCTTCGTCTCTGCTTCTGTCGCTGATGACGGACCAGCAATGCTAGCGTTAGCTAAATCGTTTCAACCTCCGCCGTCAGATTGGTCAACCACCGCCTCGACTGACTTTTGTAAATGGACCGGCGTACGATGTTCCTCCGGTCGTGTCACTTCCATCAGCCTCGCTGATAAATCTCTCTCAGGCGGTTTACCCCCTGAGATCTCGACTCTTTCGGAGCTCAAATCTGTCTCTCTCCAGCGTAACAAGCTCTCCGGTAAAATCCCTTCTTTCGCAAAGCTCTCGTCTCTTCAAGACATCTATTTGGATGCGAATCTTTTCGATGGAATTGAGCCTGGAGCTTTCTCCGGACTCACTGGTCTCCAGATCTTGAGCTTGAGCGATAACGAGAAACTCACCCCCTGGAGTTTCCCATCGGAGCTCGTGGATTCGGCTTCTCTCACCACCATCTACCTTGACAACACCAGTATCTCCGGTGTTTTACCTGACATCTTCGATTCCTTCGCTTCTCTCCAGAATCTCCGCCTGTCTTACAATAACGTCACGGGGCCGTTACCACCGTCGCTTGCGAAATCTTCGATTCAGAATCTCTGGATAAACAATCAGGACTCGGGGATGTCAGGGACGATCCAAGTGCTTTCCGGGATGACATCGCTCTCCCAAGCTTGGCTCCAAAAGAACCAGTTCGTCGGACCAATCCCAGATCTCTCCAAATGCGATAATCTCTTCGATCTTCAGCTCCGGGATAATCAGTTAACCGGAATCGTACAGCCTTCACTCCTTCCACTCGGAACCCTGAAGAATATTTCTCTTGACAACAACAAATTTCAAGGTCCTCTTCCCGTGTTTCCACCGGAGGTCAAAGTAACCGCCGACAACAACAACTTTTGCACGACGAAACCAGGTCAAAGCTGTAGTCCTCAGGTGATGACGCTCTTAGCCATCGCCGGAGCATTGGGATATCCGTCAATGCTGGCAGAATCTTGGCAAGGAGACGATGCTTGCAGTGGATGGGCTTATGTCACCTGCGATTCAGCTGGGAAGAATGTTGTCACACTGAATCTCGCGAAACATGGATTCGCCGGATTTATATCTCCTGCGATTGCAAATCTCACTTCTCTCAAGAGCCTTTACCTTAATGACAACAATTTAACCGGAGTTATCCCCAAGGAGTTGACATTGATGACTACTCTGCAGTTAATTGATGTCTCAAACAACAATCTTAGAGGGGAAATACCAAAGTTCCCTGCTTCGGTAAAGTTTAATTACAAACCAGGCAACTCTCTCCTGGGAACTAATGGTGGAGATTCTTCAACGCCTGGAACCGATTCTAGTGCCGGTGGTGGTCCTGGTGGCTCTTCTGGTCGTGGTGGTGGTAGCAAGGCTCCTTTGATCGTTGGTGTAATCGTTGCTGTTCTTGCTTTTCTTGCCATCTTAGGATTTGTGGTTTACAAATTTGTTATGAAAAGGAAATACGGGAAATTTACACGGGCGGATCCTGAGAAGGCACAGAAGATTATAGCTAGTGATGCAGTATCTAATTGTAATGGTGGATATGCTAACGGACACGGAGCAAATAACTTCAATGCGTTGAATAGTCCTAGTAGTGGTGACAATAGTGATCGTTTCCTTCTTGAAGCTGGAAGTGTTACTATTCCAATGGAGGTTCTTCGTCAAGTTACAAATAATTTCAGTGAGGATAACATTTTGGGAAGAGGCGGTTTTGGTGTTGTGTATGCTGGAGAACTACACGATGGTACAAAGACTGCGGTTAAAAGGATGGAATGTGCAGCAATGGGCAATAAGGGAATGAACGAGTTTCAAGCTGAGATAGCTGTACTCACTAAGGTCAGGCATAGGCACTTGGTCGCTCTACTGGGTTATTGTGTGAACGGGAACGAAAGGTTGCTTGTCTACGAGTACATGCCTCAGGGAAACCTTGGACAGCATTTGTTTGAGTGGCGTGAACTCAAATACTCTCCTCTTACATGGAAACAAAGAGTGAGTATTGCTTTAGACGTGGCAAGGGGTGTGGAATATCTCCATAGCTTGGCTCAGCAAAGCTTCATCCACAGAGATTTAAAACCCTCTAACATTCTTCTCGGGGATGACATGAGAGCCAAAGTTGCGGATTTCGGATTGGTTAAGAACGCGCCCGATGGGAAATACTCTGTTGAAACAAGATTGGCTGGCACGTTCGGATATCTAGCACCGGAATACGCTGGTAAGTTCATTTGTTCTGTGTTTACTCAACGTTAATTTCCCAATGCGCCTGGTTTGTTATCACACTATGCAACCAGTTTATACATTGTGCTATTATGGGTTTCACATTGTTGTGCCTATAAGTTTATTAGATGGTTGATTTTGAATCTTTGATGATATGATATGGTTGCAGCCACTGGGAGAGTAACGACAAAAGTGGATGTGTATGCATTTGGAGTGGTGCTTATGGAAATGATCACAGGAAGAAAAGCATTAGACGATTCAGTACCTGACGAGAGATCACATCTAGTGTCATGGTTCAGGAGAGTCTTAATCAACAAAGATAACATCCCAAAGGCGCTAGACGAAACCTTAGAGCAAGATGAGGAAACGTTGGAGAGCATTTATAGGGTTGCTGAGCTAGCGGGACATTGCACGGCCCGTGAGCCTCAACAGAGACCAGACATGGGGCACGCGGTTAACGTGCTAGGACCACTAGTAGAGAAGTGGAAACCGTCGACCCAAGAGGAAGAAGAAGAGAGTAACGGGATCGACGTGGGCAACATGAGTTTACGTCAAGCTCTACATAGATGGCAAAATGAAGGAACTTCAACATCAATGTTCCATGGAGATTTCTCTTACTCACAGACACAGTCTAGTATTCCTCCGAATCCTTCTGGTTTTCCTGATACGTTCGATTCATCCGATGGTCGATGATTACAACTTTTGTTGATCTCTGACAAAATCAAATGTTCTTTAAGTTTTTTAAAAGTTTTTCCTTATATGATGATTATATTTATTATATATTGTAAGCACATATTTTGTTGTATTTGCTATTTAAGTTCTGACCACTTGAGCTTTTTGCATTTGTTCATTCTTTTTAAGGGAAGTTGTATTACGTAGCTTGGTTTTGGATGAGAACAAAAGAAAGGAGAAAAATTTGAAAACTAGCAGGTAGTATACTAATTATTTAAATGTGTTATATAGTTTTAAACTAGTAGTAAACCTATTTAGATGTCTTATATAGTATTAGGTTGTATAACTTAGAGAAATCTTCAAATACTTTTTTTTTTAAAAAAGGAGAAAACAATATTCTGCCGCGTGAAACCGGGATAGATGACTTTGAAAAAAGCGAAGGTCTCAATCATTAGATGAGTTTTACAGGCTGTTTTCTAGCTGTGAGAGGTGAGCTATAGAAGCCAAAGTCTTTACTGGCACCTTTCATGGCTCAAATTTTGGATATTCTTAGTTTGTTGTATTGATAAGCTCGAATCATACATTTTTTTTTGTTATTTTCTAATATTGTTTATCTTACAAATTATTATTTTTTGTTAAAGAGTCTTACATATTGTTTAGCTAATTTTCTACTTTTTCTTGTTCTAATTTTGGTATACTAAGCTTAAAAATGGCTTTTTAATTGAAGATAACAAATGGTGATTAACCAAAAAAAATTGAAGATAACAAATTAAAACGAAATATAAAATAAATTTGGGGTTCTATATGATATTAATTAAGTTAAATGTTAGAATCACTTGAGAAATAGAGTGAGAGATAAGTAAAGTCTTGTAGAAAGACATTTTTGTTGAAAATAATTTAACATTTCAACAAAAAGTTAATAGGAACTTTTGGTGATATCTCGTCGGAAATATATAGGGGGTTAGAAACAAGAACTACAGGTCTAACCCTGTACGTATGACGCATATGGGCTATGAAAAAGAGTGTCAAAACACAAGTAAGATCTAATAACTCTTTTTCAAAGGAACAAAGAAGAGAAAGAAGCATGTTACTATGTTTTCAAAAGTTTCCATTTTATTCAAAAAGGAATAAAACTCTCTCTCTCTCTTCATATATTTTTAAAACAAAAAGCTGAGGTTTATGTTAGTGTAAAAGGTTTACGTGTTAATGTTTTCTTCATAATTGACTTCTAATATTTTATCGACATTCCAAATTATACTAATGAAATGATCTGCCAATATCTGAAAATCAATACCATGCACATATTCACAGAATAACTTTTCTTGTAACAACTTGGCAGTGAACATTCCATGCAGCCTATTTGTTTTGCCAAATATTTGGAAGAGATGGGAACATTTACAAAAGTAATTGCTAAACATCGAAGAAGATTGAGATGTTTAAACATAAATGTCTATATTGTTGATAAAAAAAAAACATAAATGTCTATATCATACCTATAAGCTTTATTAATATTAAGAAATGGACATCAAATTTTTTAATGAGGAGACAAAAAGTCCAAAAAAGACTAAAAGCCTTTTCGCTTTGTTCTTTTTTTTTTTGTTGGCATAAAGCCTTTTTGCTTTGTCTAAATATCTTTTTTTTTATATCATCTATAGCGTAGTGACTAATAGTTATTCTCACTAGAAATATGTGCAGGGTTCGAACCATGATTTCATGAGATGACAATAGAGATGATGTAACCCCTGGTCCATTTGCTCATCTGGTCTAAATATATCTAAGAACCAATTAACATGAGCTTTAGGTCATTGGTCTCTTTGACTTTATTCCCATCTCTCCCATCATAGTGAATTTCAAAGCATTTAAATCACGATTATGGATATGGAAGGACTGAACTACCCTTTCAAACAAAACTACATAACGCTGGACACTAATATCCGTTATCCGTCTTCGACCTGCAATCTTTCCCGTATCTGATTCGATCGGATAAAGGGTATTATATTTTTATTATTTGTGGATAACGGTTGGATATCAAGTATCATTTATTTTTTAATTGCCTTCTTCCTACTCGGCCCGTAAATATTTGTTCTTAATTATTTGTATATTATATAATTATATATCATAATAATTATGTATAATCATGTTGAGGTAATTTTATTCCCGTAGACCTAGAGTCTAGCCTTAGCTGGACCAACGCACATAAGTAAAATCCTTAATAATCGTGGAAACCAAGGTTTTAGCCAAGGTCACGATCCCTCGCCATGGTCATAGGTAAGGCAAGAGGAGTGTTTCCTTTTACGATCAAAATCTTAGAGATGAGGACGATTGCCTTATTGAATAATGGAAATCTTTCTTTTAGTTAAAGATAGATTCGAATCTAGAAATTATCCATGTTTTCATAAAGGAATATGAAAATACTCATATTCGAATACTATAAATACTAGAGGAGGAACCCTAATTCAAAGATCCAAAATTCTAAGGTTTATTAACTCATTTTAATCGATCATCTTTGACATTAATAAATGACCGCTTTACATCTTTCATTCTTGCTCTCTCTCCTTAGAAGAACCATCCAAAAAACCCCTAAACAGTTTGGCGCTAAAAGGAGGGGAGAGATCTCAACAAGAATCGAAGAAGTATGATTGAATCAGAAGCTTTTTTGAACCAGAAAAGAGCGATAGCCACATCTCTATATCCGAAAACGAGACCACGAATCACATGAAGGAGGCCGTACCTGAAACTATGGAGGATGAAGCCCTCGTAGCGAAGCTTCGTGCATACAAAGCAATAGCGACACACAATTGAAGGAGAATGATGCTCGACTGAAAGAACTAGTAGAAAAGAATGCGACTCTCAAAGCCCTAGCGGTAGAGAGAGATGCCCAAACCTCCAACGCAAACGACAAAAGAGAGAAACGCGTCAAGTTCAAAAAGAGGGTCCCACTGATGCAACCATTTAACAAGACACCAACGAAAGTCGCTTGGAGGCTCGGGCCCATCAAACTCCTAGGTCAGGACTAACTCGAACCCCCCTGGCTCTTACCGTAACATCGGCCATGGCAAACCTCACGAAGGAAACGTCAACGATGCCGATGGTCTAGAAGCCTTACTAAGAGGAAGGTTTGAAGCAATGGAGAACATGATCAAGCGCATGCCAGGAGTAGCTCTTCCAATAATTAAGAGCACTCACAACTCCTATGCAAACACTCCTTTCATCGACGCCATCGCCCTTTGTGAAATCCCAAGGAGATTCACCTGGCCCTCTATGCAAATCTATGATGGGGACACGGATCCGAACACGCATATCTCTCAATACCGCCAACGCATGCTGACCACATCCATCAGCCATGAATACATAGAAGTATGCATGCGCAAAGGATTCAGAGCAAGTCTCATAAGATCAACACTGTTATTGTACTCTAACTTAGCCAACAACTTCATAAACTACTTCGCGATACTAACAGATCTTTTCATAGAGAAGTTCGCTAGCAGTCGCGTCCTACGATGTACCTCTGATGACCTCTACCACATCAAGCAGCGGGAAGGCGAAAGTCTTAGGGATTGCGTCCATCACTTCAAGAAGGAGAAAGTGTCAGTCCTGAATTGCGTTACCGCCACCACCATTTCTGCCTTTAAGAAGGGACTATTGATCGATGGTGACCTTTATAAATAGCTCACCAAGTATCCATGCCACACCATGGAAGACATCCTTTCCAAGGCTAGGGCGCATATCAAGTGGGAAGAAGATCACGCTTATCATGCCTAGTTAGCTTAGAAAGCTAACACAAAGACCTCCAGACACGAGAAGGCACCCAAAGAAGACAAGGCTGATTCCAGATCAGGAGGTGATAACTCCAAAAAGGTAAATGGAAAGCCATGGCCAAAGCCCTTGGCAAAGGCAAAACACAAAAAGTACGTGTCCATGTCCTGGCCTGACATGTTGAACCTAATAATATCTCCCACTGAAATAGTGGGGCAGCTAGGGCACATGTCCAGGAAAGTTAAGTGGCCAATAAAGATGTGAAACCCACACTACAAAAGAGATGCATCAAAATGGTGTGATTTCCATAATGACCACGGTCATCTCATAGAGGCTTGTATCTAGCTAAGACTCGAAGTAAATGGTTTGCTAAGGAAGGGATATCTTCGAGAGTTTCTCTCGGACAAAGCCAAGGCCTGCCTCCAAGGAGAGACATGCTGAGACATGCCTGCAGTAATAGAACCTGATTTACCCTTGCAAGATCGCATCATAAGTTTCATCACTAGTGGATCAGAAATGAGTGGAGTATCGATCTCTGCTGCCAAGAAAAGTACCAGAGCCGCTAAGCTTCATCAAGGAATTGATGCCATGGCGATAAGCTGAAATCAATCTGACAAAGCAATAAGCTTCACTTCTAACGCTGAAGAGGAAGTATTGACTCCTCACCATGATGCCTTAGTGATATCCTTGAAGGTGGATAATTGTCTCATGAAGCGCATACTAGTCGACAATGGCAGTTCAACCAATATTCTTTTTGCCGACGCCTCCAAAAAACTAGGGCTCGACGAAGCAGAGATTATATGAAAATCATTTTCCCTAATCAGATTTAGCGACGGAGTTTGGCAAACCATTGGAGAAGTCACCTTGCCAGTCTACACGGGAGGCATCAACCAAAGGACCAAATTCCTCATCATGTATATTCCCTTAGCTTATAATGTCATCATGAGAAGATCATGGATACATGATACGGGAGCCGTATCATCGACTTTGCATCAAACCATGAAATTCCCAACGCGTTGGGAATAAAGGACCTTAGAGGGGATCAGGAACACGCTCGCTCGTGCTACCACTCGACCTTAAGGACCATCACTTCTAGCCGCCAACACAACTCCAAGCCATGGCCATGGAAATCTCCACCTGTTCACCTTATCAAGGAGAAGACCACCCAGCGCTAGCGTCAACCAATGTATTGGGGGCAAAGCTCGAGGCAAAGGATGAGCCTAGTACAAGGCCAGAGGCAAAATACGGTAGCGTGACCCCTAGCCAATGGCGTCTAACATAACATGGGACCCTTGGCCATGGGAGTCATTCCTATGTTTTACTTTAACTTTTTCTTTTATTTTCCAATATGCAAAGGATGTCTAGAATAAAATTTGATTTTTCAGATGAAGTGGGATTTAGCACCTAGCTATTCTTTTCAAAGAAATATGCGGGTATAAACTAAAGCCTCTGAAAACACCTATACAAAGCCAAAATCTTGTGGACCTGATTGACCATGAAAACTTGGCTTAAACCAACCAAGGAGAATCTGGAAATTCGCCAATGAAACACAACCATAAGCATCATGAATGCTTATGAATCTATTTTTCGGGAAATAGGGTACTGCCCTTAACCCACCAAGAATAGAGATGCAACCATGGCCACGTGTCTCACTAAGGCCATGTACCCAACTAAGGCTACGTGCACATCAAAATCCATGTAATGCGGACAAGTTCTTAACCATGGTCCATGAAATGCGGACATGCTCCTAACCATGGCTAGATGCAACGCATCCAAACTATGCGAGTTAACTAAGCTTATGGAATGTATGCACCCATTTCCATCCAAGTATACGACCCACAAAAATCACGAAACTGATCGGTAAAAATATTGGCCATTAAACTAAAGCTATGCGTCGAAGGACAACAAGTTCAAAAAGATATAGGTAATCATACCAGATCACCAAGGCTATGCGCCCAGGGACCACGAGTCCAAAAAATTTATGTGATCATGTATGATCAAATGTGTTATCGAGTCTACGATATTTAAGTACTTTTGAGCTTGTTACTCCTTAGTGTAAAAGTGTTAAAATTTGGTCTCCCAGCGATAAATTTTAAATAGTCTATCGATTATGAACCCTTGATTCTCTAGGGGCAGTGCCGACTCAGACATTGAATCTAAAGATTTGTAAATCTAACGTCTAATAAACCATGGATCACCAGGCTATACGCCCCATGGGGGAGATTTTAAATAATCTACCGATTATAAACCCTTGTTTCTCTAGGGCCAGGTGCCCTAAGGCTTAGATATTGAACATAAGTATTTGTTAGTCTAATTGCCTAAGAGACCATGGTTCACCAGGGCTACATTCTCCATAGTCATACTTTGAATAGTCTATCGATTATGAACTCTTGGTTCTTTAGGGTCGGACGCCCCAAGGCCTAGACATCAAATCTAAGGATTTATAAATCTAAATATGTAAGAGACCATGGTTAACCAGGGTTATACACCCTGCAAATAGACACTAAATAGTCTAAAGGTCACAAACCCACAATCCTCTAGGGTTGCGCACTCCAAGGCTCAGAGAACAGAGCCAGGGGATCATCCAATATATTAAGGCCTTAGTGTCCTAGAGATCATGCGCCTCAAATGTTAGAATTGGAGTCCGTAATCTAAAAATCCAAGGATTTCAAGACTCTCTATGACAACTTTGCCTATGGTTCATCACCGACGAAAAGAGTATGGTTGGAAATCACAAAGGAAATAAGACTAAACAAAGCCCTAAAGATGACTATCCTCCGACAAATAATGTCTACACTCGCTAAAGATACTAGAAGAAACCTTGCAGAAAGAAGTCTAAAAGTGCAAGAATAAGGAGAAAAATCAAGGAAAGAATTAAAAGGCCATAACAGGCCACAGTCAATAGAAAAAGGCCATAAAAGCCATAAAGTTCAAAAGGGCTTTTGGTCTGGCAGAAGTAGGGGCATGAAGGCCCAATGTTCGAAAAGCCCACTGGGGATGATACAAGGATAAAGACATTGGCCTACGCCAACGCCATCAAAAGAACATTATAAAAATAAAATTTCACACCACATGGGCATCTTGTTCCTTCTCTTCTTCTTCTCATGGATTCACGGCTGGAGGATCCTCGAAGACTGGAAAATAAGGGTGCCTAGCAGCCAGCGACAATGAAATCACCTCGAAATGTGGATGTGTCTCCTACTTTAGCACCGCCTCGGTGCTTAGCACTTGTTGGATCTCTGCATCAAAGGTGGCCAAAGGCCAACCCTTGTAGGCACCCGTCAATAAATCATGGGCCATCTCCCATTTGACCTTGACCTAACAATATCCTCGTAGACGTCCACCCTAGTGAGAGAACGATCGACCTCTATAGCCTTGGCTTGCAATCAACTTACCAAACGAGTCTCCTCCTCCTTAGCCTTGGCCAGCTTCTCACTAGTAGCCTTGAGTGCCTCATTTAGCCCCTTAACCTCAAGGCCCTTGGCTTCCGATTCCTTATACAAAGTTTCAGCCCTTTTCTTCTCGACCAACAACTCTGACATGGTATCTTCACTAGCCCTTTGGGCCTTGGCAGCCTCATATTCCAAGGCTCCAATGTTTCTATCCTTGAGGTGGATAACAGCTAGAGTCTACAAAGATGGATTGGTGTTAGCAGAAATCCAAAACCTAAAGCAAGAACTTAGGTGAACTTACCCATATGGCCTTGGAAAAGAGGTCCTCCTCAGAATGAGCATGTTTGGCCATTATGCCAGCCACGTCAATGGTCAGAAAGCGGTCAACCAGGACATCTTGTTTGGGGGCAGGAACCTCAGTGGATGCATGAGTCTTAGGGGTAGCCTTAGCAAGGCGGGGCTTCTTAGAATATAAGGAGACAACAAGGGTTTTCTCCATCTTCTTCACTGGAGGGATCAGGGCCTTGACCATCACATTGCTGGAGCTAGAGTCCACATCAGTCATATTACACTAGCAGCCAAGTATTTCTAAAGTCTTGCAGAGGTTGCATATGATGATCTCCTGCACATGTCTTCTCCTAAAAACAATAAAGCAAGTCAAAAAGTGGAAGGCATGCAAAGATCAAGGTATCTCAATAAAGAGCTATACCCCAGATGGATTCTTGGCTAGGTTGTGCTCGTCGGGTAAGAAGTCGACTACTCTAAAGCTATTAGGCACCCAACGAATGGCCTCCACTCCTTACGTTCCTACCTCGCCAACTGGAAACTTGACTCCTGCACAGTGACAAAACAAGACATAAAGTAAGGTGTTAGTGATAGCTCAGGTTTTCACCCGAGATAACACTGTAAGCGCACAAATGCACGTTGTAGTGGTTCGGGATCGAATCCACATAGACCAAAGGTAGCACGAAGAAATAAAATCAAACAGCGGGCTAAGGCTAAAAAGATGTCTTGTAGAGATGATGCTAAATCGAAATAAAGAGAGCACAGAAAACGCAGCAAGCAACGAGATTGTAAACAATTCAAAGAAGTGTTTGAGACCGGATATTCTCAGGGAAACATTTCATTGTTGACTTAAACTTCAGATTAGGGAAGAGATTAAGAATCGTATTGAACTCAAATTCTAATTTAGAACTGATCTACTTCCGTAGCATCAGCGCC
>OVAN01003984.1:0-27187 GCA_900406275.1 Anastatica hierochuntica
TATATATATATATATATATGCATCATATATATATATTACAACACAATATTTTTATGTTCTACAAAAATTCAGTATTTATTTTTTCATTTTTAACTCTATGCATCACTTATAAAATGTGAACTCAAATATTTATTTGTATATATTAAAAAGCATTATTTAACTATAAAATAGAAAAAAGTTTTAAAAAGAAAACTCGTAAAGAAGTGTGAGCTATAAACACTTAAAAATGTTCGAGAGTTTGTTTATCCATTTTCCCATATATTTACTTTTATTCTAAAAATTTTCGTTTATACCGATTACTCTCCCGCGTATCTGCTAGATGATGGTCGTCCAATTAGTTTCCTCCTCAGTTCGATTTTTTAAAACATTATATTGTTTAACTTATCGGATTAGACTTTTAACTAAAATTGACCGATAAAATCAAATAAAAATATATTATAATTACTAAAATTGTATAATTAGTTAATTTTGATTTTAAAAACAAGTAAAAAAAATCTTAAAGTCAAATTATATGTTTATTATCTATTAATAAAAATTAAATTAAAAATATAAAAATAATTCAAAAATTAGTCCCGGTTAATCTCCGATTTTTTAGTTAGGCGCTAGGTCCAACATCTAGAGACTTTTAGAACCTTGATAATTATTTCGTATTTATACTTTGAATTCTGATGTCAAAAAAAATTCATACTTTGAATTTTAATAGTTTTAGCTAATCAAATTTGAAAATACGCCCTCTGTGTTTTTTCTGCAAATTTTTTCTCCAAATTGAGTGTGTTTTTTTACCATTTTTTCCAAAATACGTCAAAAATAATATTATCTATTTATTTATTTTAAAAGATTTTCAGTTGGGTATCGCTCACAATTTTTTTCTTTGCTCTCTCAGCCCTCCTTATCCCTATCTCGCCCACCGTCTCTTCCTCTCCTTCACTTCCATCCCTCACAGCTCTCCAATGGCTTCTTCTATGATTACCTCAAGCTTGAAGCCCTTAGCTATGGCGGATTCTTCCTCTTCCACTATTTTCTCACATCCTTCAATATCCATCATCTCTTCTTCTTCTTCTTCCAGAACTCGCTCCTCCAATTTTTCCCGCATAAATCTCCCTCTCTCTTTCTCTGGATTTTCCCTCTCTCTCAAAGCCGAAACCCACCTCAAAAAGTCCCCCTTTGTTACCTTCGTTGCCCAGACTGAGGAAGACGAGTCAGAGGCCACGTTTTTGGAAGAAGAAGGAGAAGAAGAAGGAGGAGATGTGAGCGAAGGAGGCGACTTCCCGGAGCCACCCGAAGATGCGAAGCTGTTCGTCGGAAACTTATCTT
The DNA here is from genome assembly GCA_900406275.1 of Anastatica hierochuntica. Classification (NCBI taxonomy): domain Eukaryota; kingdom Viridiplantae; phylum Streptophyta; class Magnoliopsida; order Brassicales; family Brassicaceae; genus Anastatica; species Anastatica hierochuntica. Next base: position 1,315 of record OVAN01003984.1, read on the forward strand.
ACGACGTTGACAGTCAAGCCTTGGCTATGCTGTTTGAGCAAGCCGGTACAGTTGAAATCGCCGAGGTGAATTTTAGTATCGATACACTGCTTCCTTGAAATGCTAATTGGAATCATTATGCATTGCAATTTTCATCAAATATGAGTCAAAATCGATGAGCAAAGTGTAAATCTTGGCTTCTGAATGTTTGGAGCATCTCTGGTTTGAGAGAATTATTGAAGTGACCAGAGTTTGTATTGACTGAGTTCATATCTGTTGCCATTAGAATGTTCCCAGAAACATCATGTTATTCAAACTTTTTTTTAGTTCAGGAAATAGAGTTTGTTTGGAGCATCCCTGGTTTGATATTGTGTGGATTGATTTCATATCTGTTGCCTCTAGAATGTTCCTTGAAATTTCGTAGATGTTATTGGAAGCTCTCTCACTTTTATTTAGTTCTGGAGATAGCGTTTGTTATTCCTAACTTGTACTTTGGATGCTTCTGGTTGAAGGTTATCTACAACAGGGAAACTGACCAGAGTCGTGGATTTGGATTTGTTACAATGAGTACGGTGGATGAAGCTGAGAAAGCCGTTGAGAAGTTCAACCGTTATGTAAGTTTAGTATGTTGTATTCATGTCTGATACGTATAAGCATGTACTTAGGGGATATTGTCCCTTCGATTTCGGCTCGTTAATATCTGAGCGTCCATGTTGGTCTTTTTTTCATGCGTTGTCAGGATCTGAATGGACGGCTTCTGACGGTAAATAAGGCAGCTCCAAGAGGATCACGTCCAGAACGCCAACCTCGTGTATATGAGCCAGCATTCAGAGTCTATGTGGGAAATCTACCATGGGATGTGGACAATAGTCGTCTTGAACAGGTTTTCAGTGAGCATGGCAAAGTTGTGGAAGCTCGTGTGGTTTATGACCGCGAGACAGGTCGCTCACGTGGATTTGGTTTTGTCACAATGTCTAACGAGACTGAACTCAATGATGCAATTGCTGCTCTTGATGGACAGGTACCTTCTTCATATTCCTCATACGGTTATTCCACTGCCGTTTAGATGACTTTCTGATGATCTCTCAATCAATCTTTGTTTTTATGTATGTATTTGCAGAACATGGAGGGTAGAGCAATCAGAGTGAATGTAGCGGAGGAGCGTCCAAGGCGTGGATTCTAAGACCGACAGATCTCTATGAGCCCTCTATCTCTCTCTCTGTCTCTCTTGCATTTTGTTTAGACGAGAGTCGTTTACACTCTTTGAGGATTTTTGTTTGTCTGAACTTTGGATGCGAAGCTTCTTCTAAAGTAATTTGTATCACTTCTCTCTGACGATCTGTCATTCATAGTTGAATCTCCAACAATCTACTGCATACCAAAGAAGAACAAAGGAAAGTTATCTGAAACCATCTAATAGAAGCAGAGGTTCTGTATACTAAAGCTGATGCGATTCGATTCCATGTGCATTGTTCGATGTCTCACCGAGAACCTAAACTGTACAAGTCCGTTTGGCTAAGATTCGTTTGACCAGCATAATTTTTCAAGAAGTCACTTTTTTAATAGCACAAAAAAATTTTATTTGAAGAATCAAAGGTTTTAGTCACTAAGCATCCATAACACAAGCAATTGCATCACAAAGGAAGCAATAACCATGAAATTTTCCCAAATACATTCTTTGAAATTCATCCCTACTCGTGGATAGGAGTGGCGCATTCTGGTTTCGGATCGGATCCATTCGAATATCAGGTACTCGACTCCAGAAGTTTCATGTCTTTTCCGGGTCGTCTCCGGATCGAATATTTGGGGTTTGGGTAAAATGAACACCCCTACTTGTGGGGATAATAACCTTAAGCAGTAAAAATTCAATTTTCTCACAATATTAAATATACATTTTGATGGTATTTTAATATTGGTAACTAGATTCTAACCCGCTCTGTGTGCGGGGTTATATTTACTTTTTTAGTTTGATAACAGTAAAAAATGTGAACATTCATTTACTTGATTTGTGTCGAATTATTCGAGTTTTGGATTTTAAAAGTATGTCTAATTTTAAGTTGATGATACTAATTTATTGTATGAAATGGGGTTTTAAGTTATTCCACTTGTTTTGATTTTATTCGGATTTTTAGTTAAAGATGTCGTAGTAGTTTACATCTCTTTACTTATTTCAATTTTAAGTATTGAATATATCATACAAAATTGTGTTTGATATCAAAATTGTTTTGGTTCATCTAAGTTTGTTATATTCTATTGATTTGTTTGTCGATGTCTTTTACGTGTTTGTTTAGCTTTTTTATATTTCTGCATGTATTATATGTGTATGATTGTTTTTCTAACGTCTAGATTTTCTTTTGTCTAAACTTTTTCTTTGGATGTTTTTTTGTTAGGTTGTTATGATCATGTCCGTTTTTGATCTATTGAACGAGAAGTATAAGTTTGGCATCTTTGATCCACTTCACTACCATGTTCCTGTTGAGTTTGTTTGGGATTCATCTATTGAGTTGTGGTTTGCACGTCCTCGGTCCAGCGTTCAAGATTGTGATCTAAAAACGTCACCGGTTATGAGAGGTTTTGTTGACTCGGTTTTCTTTCTAAATCTCTTTTTATAAACTTTTGTTTTTTTTTTACCTAATTTGTGTTTTTTTCTAGCTTTGATCGAGAGTTTTTTACGTGCGAATTCTCTTCTTCGGTTTGTACAATTGTACTCATCCGATGAGGATAGATCTATATTTCGTGTTTGTTTGTCTGCCTCAAGACGAATTGGTACTTTGATGTTTTTGCCTTCTGTTTCTTTTCGGTGTATTTTTGCTTCTGGCTTTAACATAAGACTTTTTCTTGTAGAATCGGTTCATGTGGATTTTTCTTGTGTGGATTATGATTCGGATGATTCGAACGACGTTGGTGGGGATGTTTCTTCACTCGAGTCCCTTCATCAGCTTGATGATTCTGTTGATTCGAGAGGCTTTGGTGGTCGTGTTTTTTCTGACCAATCATCGTAATCTTCTTAGAAGATTTGTCTGGTCGTATGTCTTTAGTTAGTTTGAAATAGGTTGTTCCTTATTTGTTTTATATTTTTTATTTTAATTCTTCGTGTGCTGTGTTTTTATCTTAACTTTTTAAGTTTATAATATTATTGTTTCATCTCAACTTCTTAAGAATTATTGAATTTTTTTTGTTTAATATATCAAATAACTATGTCCCTTGAGAAATATCGGGTTGCAGAAACACACAAAAAAGTATGGCAAACAACTATGACACTACTAATACCATTAGATAGATTGTCAAATTTGTATTTTTCTGAGTTATTATGAATTATCACTCGATACTTTGGTCAATTGCTTATGATTTTTTAGGGTTAGTATCGTGTCATATTGGTTCAATAAATCCCTAGAAAATGCCTTTTCTATAATAAAGAATAATGATATTCTCTTTGTTTTTCGCCTGAATAATGATATTTTCTTTGATGATAATAAATAATAATATTTTTAATTAAAAAATAAACTAAAGGAAATATTTAAAAAAAAAAAACAAAGAGGCACCTTCCTTTTTGTTTTCGTAATATTCGTTTTATATTGATTCACCGTTTCCCTCTGAATTGATATACGTTTTAAAGGAAATATATGTTTTTCCTCTAAAACAATTATGTGATTTTTTTTTTAATGTTCTTATTATGTTTTTCTTATGCATCCAAATATACTTTAGTTTTTGTTTTTATTCTTTTATTTTAGATAGCAATAATATCTTTGTTCCTTTTTATATGTGGTTATCGTTTGTTACTACTAAATAGTTTTCCTTTCGCATATATCTGTGCAAACGTATTTTTTGTTTGTCATTTTTTCGATATTTCTTTTTTTGATTAATCATCAATTTCCTCTAATACAAAATCCATTGTGTTTTTTTGGTTTTGTATTTTTCCTAATATATATTTCTTTTCGATATTTTGAACAAAGTTTTAAATTATATCTCTAAGCCAATATTACTAACCAAGTTATTTTATGTCCAACATTTAGCATGAATGTATTGGGTTTTTTATTGTCTAACATTTAGAATTGTGTATCTTGGCCAATATTTTTTACCAATTTATTTAATGTCCAGCATTTATACAAATATGTTTTGGGTTTTACATTGTCCAAATTGTAGACAAGTTTTTTGTTATGGACTGATTGTTAATTATCCAACATTTAGACATGTCTGTTGTTATGGGTCGATGCTTAAGGAGATTTTAAGGCTCATCAATTATGATCCAAACGAGAAACATGGCTTGACGTCATGCTCTGTCTCGCATGTCTCTTCACTTTCCAACTTCTGTTTTAACTTCTCTTAGACGAAACACTATCCGTGAACTGTGCCAATGTCATCGCTTTTGTCGCTTCTCTTCACGGCGAGCACACCAGAGGGACGAATGCTCAGTAGTGTTTCTCTTCTTGTTTTGTTTTTGCGTTTAAAAAAATTCTCTGCTTTTTGGCTTTTGAACTTGATCGTAACTCTTCAGGTTTAGTGGGGTATGAATGCTTATTCTGTGGAGTTATGCTGATTTCGAATCCATTCTCGTACACGAGTTAGTATTTTTGGATTTTGCTCTGCTTTCTTTTGGGTGCATGTAGTAGATAGTTTCATTTTTGAAAGTTGTTAGCTTTTCTTTTGGAAATTGGTTTTTTCGTTTGTTTTCTTAATAACTTATACTTATTTACTGCTGGGAGATTCTAATTTATCGGATCAATTGTAGAGAATGGCTTAGCTTTCTTTTGCTTATGTTTATTTGGTCTCGGGTATATTTGAAACTTAGTTTAGATTAGTTGTTATTTCGATGAGTTTTGGTTCATTGGTATATTTTCTTTGTTTTGTTTTAGTTGCTGATGATGTTGGTGCTGGTACACCATCGAGTTCATCCAGTGATGGTTCTTCTTTGGAGAGCTCTAATGATGGCTCGGGTGTGACTTCTGATGGATCAGGAGGTGGTTATGAGTCTGACACTTCTGATTCCGAATCTGAGTATGGACTGTTTATGCCTGCTGATGATGATGGTGGAGATGGTGATAGTTCAAATTCAGATTCTTATCGAGATAGTGATGAAGAGAGTGACTGGATGAGTGATTGTTCAAGTGAGAATGATCCGGGGGATGATCCGGAATATTTGACGGGCTTTGACCTACCTTCTTAGGGTGAAGGTGAAGAAGAAAACTCTAATGATGATGGTAGTTGGGACAATCTCAAGTTTGACAGTCGCACGACAGAGTTCACAAGTGAAGGTCCCTCTTCAAGTGATTGTAGTTCAAGCTATCGACCACCAAGGAAGAGGCGTCGTGTTTCACGATCCAATGATGAATCTTCCAGTGAAGGAACGGGTAGTGAATCTTCAGATAGTGAAGAAAGTGATTAGTATCTCTTAGGTATTGCTCTTTAAGTCCTTTATGTAGATTTTTAAGTTGTTGTGAATATTTTGAACTGTTTTTAGTGGTTGTTTTGTTATACCACCTATCTTTATGAAACTTGATTTTGTATATAATAACTTCCTCTAATCGGTCTATATATTTATGTTCTTATTGTCCATCAAATCACGTCTAATGTGCTAATGATTTGTATATTCCTTAAGATCAATTCTGTTAAGAGCATATAATATAGTTAAATGGTTTAAAAATTTGGTTTTGTTTTAGACAATAAGTGTTAAGTATGTTTTTTGATTAGTTATAAAAAAAGGGTTGTGTCTTGGTTTAGACTTATATTTTTTTTGTTTAATATTTTAGTGTATAAGGGTTGCCCAAAATATATTGTTTGCAAATTATAGTCTTTTGGTTTAAACAAATTTGGAATATTACCAACAAAGAATATTGTTTTCCCTTTACTCTTCTAAAAACTATAGTTTGTTTTAAATTTTCGGTAGTTGAATTTTTTTGGGCATCTACTTTTTAAATATTTTAACTATAAACAGTGTAATTTTACAAAGTTTTTGAGTTAATCTCTTTGCATAATTATACGGCTTATGCTAAATTTTCTTTCCCGTCTTGATCGTTTTTGTTACTTATATGTTTTTGGATTTATTTTATTTCAATGTTTAGCATATCAATTATTCAACATATTTAGAATATTAGGGTTCATATATAGTCAATATTTGGTAAATATATAGCTAATATTCTCCTCTTTTACTTATTGGCTATATCTCTTTTCCATTTTCAAGGCCAAAATATGTAAAATTATTACTTGGACATCAACTTTTTAAATATTTTTATAAAGTTTCTTAGTTTATATCTCGCATAATTATACGACTTAAGCTAAATTTTATTTCCCGTATTTATCGTTTTTGTTACTTAGATGTTTTTGGAAAAATGGTTTTGGATTTATCCTTATTTCAATGCTTAGTATATCAATGATTCAAATTACTTAGAATATATATTTAGGGTTCATATATAGTTAATATTTGCTAAATATGTAGCTAATATTCTCCTCTTTTACTTATTGGATTTATCTCTTTTCCATTTTTTAAGGCCAAAAATTGTAAAATTATTTTTTATTCTATATCAATCTTCTATATAAAGTGTTTAACCTTATTCGTTTAGAACATATTGACAACTTCTTCATTTTGTATTTTAAATCTTAAAGGTATTTGTTATCTTCGAAAAAATCGACTTTCTTATCTTCATCTTTAAATTTTTTTCGTGTTATTCAAATTCAACTTATTGACTAATTAAGCAATTCATATTCATGTTCAAATTCTTTTGACCGATTTTTATGTTTTCTACATGGCTTCTGTGAGAGATTTGGATCCTTCTAAACATTCGGGTATATTTATTATTAGTGTTTTTTGGTTTATTTCTTTTTATATCTTTATTTACCATGTTTTGCTTCTGATTTTATGTGTAGATAGAGGTTCAAACATTCACAATCCCATCTACATAAACAGTGATGAGGAGGAGGATCGATCCATCGCCGATGCTAAAAAAAATCCAACATCTAATTCTAAAAGCTTTTGTAAGGTCATGGATTATGTTGTTTTGGATGATGATGTTTGTATTAACAAAGAAAGTATTGAGGATCAATACAGTGCACTCGCTGGTTGACAAGCAAACGCATTTTCTAGACGGGTATGTACGCATGTGAACTATGCTGGTTTGGATTGTGATGAAGAGGATATTAAAACTGAGAATGATGCTGAAGACTTGGAGTTCAATGCATATGATCTAACTGATGGTCGTGGTGTTGGTTGTTTTGATCGTTGGGATTATGAAGATAATGATAGCGATACCACTTCGGAAGATGATGACATAAATGACTATGATGAGTTATCGGCTAATGCATCGGAAACAACCTCTGGGTCTACCTCAGGGTCTAGCGATGATGACGGTGACTATCGACCACCAAAGAGATTTCGACATATTTGATCTATTGTCAACTCTTAGTTTTTTATAATAATTATTTCGATTTTGCTTTGTTTTTTTATTTTGTTTTATCGCATTTAGTTGGTTTGTTTTATTTTATCTAAATATTACATAGCTAAAAATAAAATTTTGTATCGTGAATGGATTATTTTGTTAAGAACAAAGATGTAGCTTCAATTCAATTTTGCTATTTTTTGGTTTACAAAAATAATGTATGTTATAAAGGCAAAACTCGAAAATTCCAAACTACTTGGTTATGCACCATACTTTAGATAATGTTATGTTCTTATATGTAAAACATTTGTGTCTAAGGAATGCATTGGATAACTACAAAGTTTTTTTAAAATGAATATACTAAAAATATTTAGGCCTTTTTTAAAATTCGACTCTTGCTTCTTATCCAAGTAATTGATCTTTTAATATATCCAAGATTCGTAACTCACAATATTATTAGTTTTAGTCTTATGAAAGGCTCATTATTCAAATACATTAGTATTATCTCATGTCATTGACCTAATTATATTTGCATCCTTTTTAAACATAAGTTGTAAATATTTGTGTGGAAACATATAAATATAAAACTTAGTTTGTTCGTTTAGAAACACATCCTTTTCATGATTTTCGAGAAGAGATTTTCAATTTTACATGGTGAGTATATTTTCGTCTTAGATTTATTTGGGGTTTTGTTCATATGCTATTCTTCTCCGGTTGGTTTTCCTTTTTTGATAGTTCTTTGCTTTCTTTGATTGTAATAATTTTTATAATGTTTTGGTTTGCATGAAAAGCAGCTTCGATTTTAATTTGTGATCGTTTGATTCTTAGGTTTTCCGAGGTAAATATCAGATTCGTAGTCGAGTTGAAAGCATGAGAAAGGAACGTCCATATACACCCCTATGTGATGACATTGATCTATTGTGTCCCTGGAAGATCAGGGTTAGGGTCTTGAGAAGATATATACGTTCTTGGTATCAAAGACAGAGTTTGGAGCTTATTCTTGTGGACGAGAAGGTAGCTATTTGTGATTTATAAGGTTTTTTGTTTGGTTACCATATATATTTGATGCTATTTTGTTGGTCTCTTTTTAAATACTAGGGTGCTTCTATTTGTGATACTATGGGTGAATATTTGCCAGAGTTGACATCCCCTTTCTTGAGTGAGGGTGTCTGGCTCATTCTTTTGAAGTTTGTAGTTGATCATCAACCACGTCGTGAATTCAGTCCGATTAAAAACTCTTATTGCATTGTTTGGTCCCAACCACTTATTGGAAAACAACTCCTTCTTCCATTCGAGATATTTTTAGGGGTTTTCATGATATTACCGATATAAATGATGACATTGTTGATCTTTCTTATTCTATTGGTAATTTTTTATTTTCCATATACACTTTGGTTTTTCTTTTCGTGTGTTTGTTATAACTTTTTAACCTTTGCAAATGTAATAGGTGAGGTTTTAAATGTTGGAAATTCTCGTTCAAGGAAGTTGTCTCCTTTAGGCCGACCTTCTTTGGATGTGTCTTTCAATCTAAAGAATAATGGGTACATGTTTTTGTTTGTGTAGCAGATTTTGTTTGCTGTATATCTACTCCTTCACTAGCTAAATTATTTTTTGTAGTATTCTTCCATATCGCTTGCCTAGAGAATATTCGTACGACTTTCTCGATTCGATAAGAAATTCTGAAGAAGAGGTCGTTGTTTGTGTTACTAGATTCGCAAGGGTGATGATTATTGGAGGTGTCTTGACAACTACTAAATATTGCAATTGCACCGATATGATGGTTAATCCTTGTCTTCCTGAAGCTGACAAGCTAAAGAACGAGCGTCTGTCACCTGATAATCTTCATGAATACTAACCTTTTGATTTAGAATTTATATAGATATTTTCCTTCTATTTGTTTTTTTATTACTATTCTTCATTTGAAAATGCTTATTTCCAGGCTATTTTAAACCTAACATTATACAAGATATTAAATCAATATTTGCTTAAATATTCGTTGCATATTGCTTGAGTATCATAAACCATGCTTGAATATTCGTTTGCGTGTGGGATGAGGATTGGCACAAAAATATATATGATACAAATTTAATTCTACATGTTCAGTTTGCGTTTTAACATGGAATGGATTGGTTTGAAATATTTCACTCGTTATCTCAAAGATTAATAAGGCATTTATCTTAAAAATAATGAATATACGTTATTTAAAATAATGATTATATCTTTTTGTGATTTTGGTATTAGCTTGTTTAAAATTTTTATTTAGTTATCTCAAAGATTGATTAGGCATTTGTCTTCAAAACAGAGAATATTCCGTACGAGAATAATGTAACATGTACCTTTCGGTTATGTTAGAACCATTGTTTGAAAAAAAACTACTCTCAGCTATAATGAGGAAAATATCCTCAAAACGGTCATTATCTTTTTCTTCATAAAAAGTAAATTATCTATTTTCCTTTCGTATATACAAATATTTAAAGAGGTAAATACTAATCATCGTCTACGATTTAAACCTAAGAAAAGGATTATTTCTCTTTTAGTTGTGATAAATACGAAAATTAAAAATTGACCTTTTATATTATCATCTTGCGATATTAAATTTTACTTTTCCGTAACCCTTATATCTTGGCTCCTATAAATGTATTTGTCTCCTTCACCTGATAACAGTTATTATTCTTTTGATTCTTCTCTTCAGAAAAAACCCTACACGCACTGGCTTTGTAACAATGGCTTTCAGACGTCACGTTCCTCCCCCTTTGGTCTCGGTTAAAGATATGTATTTGAATATGAATAAGTGCAAGATTGAGATCAACATTTTCAGGGTTTGGACAAGAAACAACAAATATGTTGATTATCTTGAGTGTGTTCTTGTGGATCATCATGTTACTTCTATTGAAAACGTTAACTTAGTTGATGTTTTCTAATTTTGATATATGTTGTTTCTTCGTTTTTAATGTACATAATTTTCTGCTCTTTTCTTTCTTTTGTTTTAAATAGGGCTCACGTGTGTATGCTACCGTCGAAGGTGATGATGTGCCTATGTTTACAAATTTGTTCCCAGAAGGCGAGTGGAGATGTGTCTGTAATTTCAAGGTTAACAAATATTATGGTGGTTACAGAACAAACTCGCTGCCTTTTAAATTTCTTTTCAATCGAAGGACAAAGGTGTATGTGGTCCAGAACATTCCATCGGCTGTTTTGCATAACGATTATACTAAATTTGCTGATATTCTCTCCGGAAAGAAAACTCGTTATGTTCTTTTTGGTATATTTTTTACTTTGTACTTCTTTTGGCTAATATATTAACATCAATACCATATTTTGAATTTGTGTCATTCTTCTTATGTCGAGATGTTATTGGTCACATTGTTAGTGTTGGACTGTTGATTGATGTTAATGCGAGGGGAACTGATACTCAGAAAGCTGATATTATTTTTGACCAATTTATTTTGTTTCAAAATCTAGTAACTTGCAATTGCTTTGTACTCTATGGGAGGGATTATGCTACATCGATAGTCGCTTATCATAACCAACATTTCAATGATACGATTGTGTGTGTTCTTCAACTGACTCTCTTCACAGAATACAGAGATTTTCACTCTAACAATATATGAACAATATAATTCAATTGCTTCTTTTGGTTTACCAATTCATATTGTGCAGAAAAAATTAGTGCCTCCAATGCATTCGACTCTTCTCAGCTCTTGCTCGATCCAGTGTTGTCGGAAATAGCTTTGTTTCGGTCTAAGTATCTACCCTTGCATTAATGTTTGAATTAATTTTTTTTTTAATTTTCTTGCATTAATGTTTCTTCTCTGTCAGGTTGCCTGAAGGAGAAATTATTGTTCAAAAAGAAATTAATCTTGGCTCGAAGTTCGATTATCATCATGAGTTCCTTAGGGCAAATGTCAAAAGGGAGTTTTGGGAGATTATTACTTGCATATCGGTATGAGATTATATTTTTGTATGTTTTTTTTGGTTTGGTTTCCATACAGTCTTCGCCAATGCATTTGGTTTAATTTTTTCATATAAGAGGAGCGTTCTGTCTTGCTTGGTACAGTCGAGGATGTGTATAGGGATATTAATTTGTACTATGTCGTCTGTCAGACGTGTGAGACTACCGTTCATCCATATACTAAGGCAACCAATGATAATGGCGAGCCACTGTTCGATTGTAAGAAATGTGGTGATGTTAGTGTCGTATACATATCTAACTTATTACTTTATTCTTTGACTTATTGCTTGTGAACTCATATATTTGTTCATCTCTTTTCTTCTTTTGAGGTATTGATTAATGTTACATGTTTCTGGCGGTGGAACTAAGCAAATCAGGTTAATCTTCTTCGATGGTATCGCCGTTAAGTTGTTGGGTGGTCGTTCTGCTGATGATTTGGCTGAGAACGTGGTTGATGAGGAGTCGAATGTCCTTCCTACATCCATGCGAGATCTGGTGGGGAAAAAGATGCTCTTTAGGGTTTTGATTCAAGCAAATAACATTGGGAAGCGGAATCTGATTTATAAGGTGGATTTGTTCTCGGAAAAAGCTGAATTGATGTCGGAATTCGAACTGCGTCCTTTGGGGAGTTGTCTTATATATATCTTTCTTCGTATGTTGTTCCCTCTGCGAGTCTTTGATTTATATGTTTCTTTTTACAGGGTTTATTCCCAGCCGCTGATGAACAACCTTCACCGGAAAAGAAGATCAAGCTCGAAGATCAACCAAAAAAATGAATCAAGTTTATGTTTTGTTATTTTTTTATTTATTTTCTTTTAGATTTTAGTTTTGTCCTCAATATTTCGTAGTTGGATTTTGTCTGTCATTGTACTCTCTTTCAAGACCTTAACTTCGTTCTTTATGGTCAATGACATTTGTCTTTAAATTTTTCTTATTTCTTAATTGGACTTATATTCTTTGTGCTTAATTTTTTTTTTACTTTTTTAGTTTATTTTTAAATACATAAACTACATATATATACCTTAACAAATCCTTGAGTTCATTATAATGAATGTTATTCAACATAAAAATGTTAGTTACATTATTGTTTGCGATGCAAGAAATTTGCATGTTAGTAATGTACAAAGGTTTTTTGTTGCAATTTTTTTCTACTTGCGTATTAAAACTCATTTACTTGCATATTACTAATGTACAACATAATTTTTTTCCTTTTTTTCTTCCTCGGTTTGTATGAAAACATAACTTTTTTGTTTGTGGTGTGTTCATATTTGAATTTAATAATATTGAGAGAATGTCAACTATGAATTTTCATTATATTTTTTAAAGGATAATTCCTAATTTAAGCTAATACTTTGGAAAATTGTTCACTTTACTATTTTGTAGCATATCATATATTTTTCTCCTTAATATATTTCTCTTTTTTAACAACTTCGAATTCTTTTTCCTAGGATACTTCTCTGTTTTGAGTTCAAAACATTTTTCTCTTGAGTTCGTCCTCTTGTTTTCTAGACGGGTCCAAAACCTGCATCAAGAAAGGCACCACATCAATGTGGTGTTCGAGGTATTCTAACAATTAGATCAGATTTTATAAAATAGTTGGTTGGCAATTTTTTATGGAATTTTTGCTAAGGAATTCTTCTATATTTTTCTTTTGCCTTGTTTTTTTAAAAAATAGCTAGAAGCAATTTTCCTCCTCTGGTGATGCCCACTTTAACCTCTACTTTAATTCCACCTGAGCATTTAAATAGTGTTCACCTTGCTAGGGATCGACGAGTGCACGTTATTAGAAGAAATAAAATTGAGAAAGGTGTCTTGACTCATTGGATGCCCGCGTATCAAGAATACCAGTCACGAATCTCACATTTTCGTGGCCCCAAGATTGCACGGAAGAAACGAATCAATATTATGAGAGCAAAGAAAAAATTAAGAGATACCCCAGGTGGAGGTATAATTCACAAAGATTTCTTAGGCAATATCTTCAGCTACCTAAAAAATAACAATAACACTTTCTGTTTTTTGATCCTCACAGGCTTGCTTGAAAAGGCTCCTTTTGGAAGGTGATTTTGTGTGTTTTGTTGCTACTGATTCTGACTCCGATAGTGGCTCTGATTGTGATTATGATCATGATGTCGTTGGAGATGCCCCAGTCAGTTGCATTCCTTCTAGTCCAATAGGTTCATCAAAAAAGGTCAGGTTTTTAATTTGTGTTTCAGTATAATGTATTAGTTATCGTTAATCTGTTAAGTTTAAATTTAAATTTTATATAGGATACTACGATGATGGGGATCCAACGTATATTTGTTCTAACTGTGGGGCGTATACGTGGTTTGGGGAGCATACTGATAGAAGGCGTGTCAGAATAATGTTGGTTTTCACAACATGTTGTCATAAAGGAAAAATTAAATTACCATTGATGCATAGACCTCCCAACACTTTATCAGTGTAACTTTATAATGGCGATTCTCGAAGCAAGCATTTCCGTGAATATATTAGAGCATATAATGTACTCTTCTCTTTTACTTTGTTAGATGTCGTTGTTGATCATTCGGTTAACAATGGAAAAGGTCCTTATGTGCTCCAGCTTTCTGGAGAGAATTATCATAGGATTGGAGATCTTTGGCCTTCTTCGGCATCAATGCATGTGTTTTTACAATTGTACATTCATGATACGAGAAACAAGATTCAAATTTGTCTCAACGCATATGGGTAATGATTGTTCTCTATCTTGGTTAATTGATGTTATCGTGTGTTCGTTGGGTTTGTTTTACTCATGATGTTTATTTTGTTATTAAGAGGAACGAAGGGGGCAAAAACGTAAATGTGGAGATAGTGGAGTTACTCAAAAGAATGCTCGATAGACATAACCGATACGTAAAAGCTATTAGGTCTACGAGGGAAATTTTTAGCACTGAACAGAATGCAGCTTCTTTGCGTTTAAGACTTGGTGCAACGAGAACTTCAGATGGTAGAGTGCACAATCTCCTGTCTGGTGATGATGTTGTCGGCTTGATTCCAGGAGATTTTGATTCAACTGTTGATTCGCGTGGCATAATTATTCATAGTAGGTTGGGTGAATTATAGAGGATTAGTGAGTTACATCCAACTTACTTGGCGTTACAATGTCTGCTTCTTTTCCCTTTTAGTGAGGATGAGTTCAGGTTGGGTATAAATATTGGTTTCATCGACATCGTGGATCGAAAAAGAACAACCATCACAATGAGAGAGTTTTTTGCGTTCCGTATATAGCATAGACGATGAAGATACAAATTTGATCATGTCTGGAAGATTATTCCAGCAGTTCCTTGTGGATGTTTATACAATGATTGAAAGCAATCGTCTGCGTTACATTTGGTTTAATCAAACGAATCTTCGGTCAGATTAGTATAGTAACATTGTCCAGATGGCTGAGAGTGGCGGGGCAGATATATCGGTTAGGGGCAAGCGTATAATTATACCGTCTTCATTTACTGGCTGCCCAAGGTTTATGATGCAATATTATCTAGATGCCATGGCTATGTGCAAGTATTTTGGTTATTCAGATCTTTTCGTTACAATCACGTGTAATCCAAAAGGGCCAGAGATCACAAGGTACGTTCAGAAGCACAATCTCAAGATTGAAGATAGGCCAGATATTTGTTGTCGCGTTTTTATAATGAGTTGGATAGCCTTATGGATGATATCACCAAAAAGCATGTTCTCGGAAGAGTTTCTTCAAGTGATTATGAAATGCTCTATTTTTAAAATATATTTGTAATTATGATTCGAAACAACATGTTAGTTTAATTTATTTCTAGCCTTATACACGATAGAGGTTTAGAAAAGATGGTTGCCCCATGCCCATTTGGTCATTTTTCTACATACGAGTTCAAAAATACCTAATGGTGAATAGATAGATCAGTTTATCAATGCAGAGATTCCCGATGTTGTGCTCGAGCCAGAGTTATATGAAGTTGTTGGTGATCTAATGATACATGGACCGTGTGGACCTGTTAATATCAACAATGTTTGTATGAAAGATAGTCGGTGCACTAAATTCTTTCCAAAATATTTTAGTAATGTGATAGCAGTTAATGAGGATGGTTATCCTATATACAAACATCGTCATGATGGATGTTTTGTTAAAAAACGGGTTTTCAAATGCGATAACGGATATGTTGTGCCTCACAACAAACATCTCACTTTGCGTTACCGTGCGCATATCAATGTTGAATTGTGTAATCAATTACGATCTATCAAATAGTTATTCAAGTATATTAATAAAGGTCCAGATTAAAATGGAGCTACTATGAGTAGTGATGATAACTTGGTTGACGAGGTCAGACAAAATTTTACGTGCAGGTAATCAAAGTTTTCATGTATCTTTTGTGATCTGTTTATTTTGGTAATATTAATTTGTTAATGAAAAATTAGTCCTCGCCAAATTATTTTCTTTCTACTAAATGTAGATATATTTCCGCTATGGAGGCTTTTTGGCGAATATTGGCTTTCCAGACACATCATAGAACTACATCCGTAGAAAAGCTTCCCTTCCATCTTATAGATCAACAGTTAGTGGTATATAACGAAGATGATCCCATTGACAAGGTCATGGCACGTCCTTCCCTGAACCAAAATAAATTTTTGGGATGGATGGAATGCAACAAGCACTTTGCACATGAAAAAGAGTTTACTTATTCAGATTTTCCGTCACGGTTTGTGTGGCACTTGAATGAGCGCATTTGGAAACTAAGACACTGAGGTTTTGCGATTGGTCGTATTACATATGTTCCACGAGCAATGGGAGAAGTTTACTATTTGAGAGTACTGCTAAATAAAGTTAAACGACCTACGAGTTTCGAGAACATACAGACTATGTTGGATGTAACATATCCGACTTTTAAAGATGCGTGTTTTGCGCTAGGCTTGCTGGACGACGATAAGGAGTATATCCAAGCTATCAAATAATCGAGTTTCTAGGTCTCTGGTTTTTATACCAGAAAGCATTTTGTGATCATGCTGACTTCCAAAATCTTGACTTCACTTGTGGAAGTTTGGAACGCAATATGGACTTTTAGTTGAAGATATTCTCTACCAGAAAAGACGTATACAACGTATGTTTGGTGAGTATTGTTTATGTTGTGCCATTGCTTTCTGATTATTCAAAAAATTTTATTACTAATCTCAAATTTCAACTCTTTCTATTTTGTGCAAGTTTAAGTTTGTTTGATAATAAACGAAATTTTTTTTTTGGTTAAGATAAACAGTCTCCTTCGTCTAAAAAGAACTTCTTTGAAAGAAATCACAGGCATGCTTGTACCGACCGGTGTTCCAAATGAGAAAAGTGTTAATCTTTTGCTAATGGATGAGTTAGAATATGACCAGGATAAGCAAAATGCTATATACGAGCAAATGCTTCCGAAGTTAACAGAAGAACAAAAATCAGTATTTCAGGAGATTTATGATGCTTCTCTTGCTGATAAATGGGGTGTTTTTTCATTTACGGTTTCGGTGGTACAGAAAATATTTATGGACGATCCTCTCGGCTGCTCTTAGATCTAAGGGGTTGATTGTTCGTAGTTCAGCGTCAAGCGACATTGCTTCTCTGTTGTTGCTGGAGTTCGTACCGCTCACTCAAGGTTTGGTTTGCCTATTAATCCTAACGAATCTTCGACATGTTCTTTCGACTCAAAGTCAAACCAGGCGGAGGTTCCGCGTAGATGTGAACTCATAATTTGGGATGAAGCTCCATGATGAACAAGCATTGTTTTGAAACGTTGGACCGAAGCATGCGTGATATCATTAGATCGAATGCAAGTAAACCATTTGGCGGAAAAGTTATTGTTTTCGGAGGATATTTCAGACAAATTCTTCCCATCATGAATGGTGGTGTTCGATCGGAAATCATCCTTGCCGTTCTTAATTCATCTTATATATGGCGTGCCTACAAAGTTTTGAAGCTAACAAAAATATGCGGTTGCAGGCTGGGCTTACTGATGAATCACTCGATGAGCTTCATCAATTCTCGCAGTGGATACTTGACGTTGGAGATGGTAAAATGCATGTGAATGGTGAAAGTGAAGCAGATGTAGAAATAGCGGAGGATCTATTATTGGTTACTGAATGTGACGATCCCATCAAGAAAATTGTGAAGGAGGTATATGGAAAAGCGTTTGATCGAGGCGTTGATCCTAAGTTTTTCGTAGATGTCATCAACGATTATATGCTATCCCAAGTGATGGGTGGACTTTTCTCCTTTTCTTTGTTTTTACAGTTTTTACTATTTGATTTATTGTCTAAACATTTTTCTCTCAAATATTAGGTGAGGAGAGGACTTACTTATGTTCTGATAGCATTGAAACTTCTGATACAAGCGTTAAAGATAGCATGCTTTACTCAGATGAATTTCTCAATAGCATCAAATTATTTGGTCTTCCAAACAATGTTTAGACGTTAAAGATTGGTGTTCCATTGCTTAAGAACATTGATCCTAAAGAAGATTTTTGCAGTGGAACAAGGCTCGAAGTTACTCAGTTAGCGATTCATGTTATTGAAGCTATCGTTATTACTAGTGATAAAGTTGGACAGAAGGTATTGCTATCCAAGATGTTTGTATCTCCTCCTGATGGGGAGATTTCCTTTTAGGATGAGGCGTAGATAATTTCCAATAGCTATTGTGTTTGCCATGACCATAAATAAAAGCCAAGGTCAATCGTTGGAAAATGTGGGTTTCTACTTGCTCAAACTTGTCTTCGCGCATGAACAGCTTTATTTTACACTCTCGAGGGTTAGATCGCGTTCGGGGTTGAAGGTTCTTATAATTGATGAAGATGGTAAGCCACAGACAACAACTAAAAATGTCGTCTACAAAGAGGTGTTCCAAAACATATAATCATATTCGTCATTATATTTTATAGTCTTACTTTATATTTAAACTTACACATAATAGCTTTACATTTTCCAAAATCTACAAACAAAAATTGTATCACATTTTACTTTTAAAAACTTAATTTTAAAATTTCTCCATGCCCGTGCATGGCACGAACCAACAACTAGTCTATATATTATATGAGAAGTCAGCTTCTGACGTGGCGTGCTCACAAAAGCCTAGAACTCTAAAACGCTTACGTGTCAACGTATGAGCGATTCAAGATTTTTCGGAAAATATTTTGCTTGTGCGACGTTATGTGGCAATCTCTCATTCGTCCAGCTTTTTTCATAAAATTATTTTCGTTTAATACATGTGGGGTCAAGTTTTGGCTTAATTCTATTGGTCGCCATTTATAAGTCAGCTACAACACAAATAACTTAAAACCCTAAAACCCTAATTTGGTATGATATAAATACATGTTCCCCTTCTTTCTCGCTAGTTCAAGTATCTCTTTAAACGTGTAACAAGAGTTGCAGTTGTAGCCGCAATTTTAATGGCTATGTATCTCCCCAAGAATACTCGGAGATGATATTATGAAAGAGACGAGACAACAAACAGTGGGAAGGGCTACATGTCACCGTGAGGTTGACTATTCAGAATCGTCTTGCTAAGGTGATGGCGGTTCCAATCTAATTTGATAATGTCATTGAGTTTTTGTCTATGGTAAGGACCCCAAGGGTCTTCAGCAAAAGACTCAGTAAGGTGAGATGACAATTAAGGTGAAAAACTAAATCTCCAATAGAGGTCCTCTATAAATACTATATTCAACCCCCCCCCCCCCCCCCCNAGGCCAAATCTATTTATCATACAACTATAAATATTAACAAGACAACTTAATTCTTTCGGTTTATGCGTATGCGTGTTGTGCTTTCATCTTCTAAAAGGTATTGCTTTGCCTCTTTTAGTTTAATCTACTTTCCTGATTTTTTTAATATTACTTTAAAGTTTATTATTCAGAGTAGGAACAAAGGATTTAGATGTGAGTATCTATGGCAAGGCCAATGGGAACAACTTGAATTTTAGAGTCTGACATATACTTGTACCCCTCAAATATTTCTAAGATCTTAGAGCTTTGTATTATTTTTTAAGTTTACACTTTAATGTTTATTGAATAGTTATATAATCTAAAAAGTAATTTGCTAGATACGTTTTCCTTACTTTTTAAACATGAATTTTCTTTATATGTCTAATCATCGTAGGTATTTTCTCCATTGGTTTTGGTGGATCTCCATAAGGCGAGTCCAAGAAGCTTTATGGTTAGATTTGTCAATTTGCCTACATATCTATATGTGTGAATTTTACTTCCTTTCGTCCAGCGTTTTATAATTTTAATATTTTTGCTATTTATGTCTTTACATGTTGTATTATAAAATTAATATGAATCTAACCTATCTAAAGTTGGTCATATGACTTTTCATCTCTTATTGTGCTTCATTTAGTTTTTTTTGTAATGATTATGTTTGTAGTCATGGTTTCTATTTATTTATCTCTAATCTATTTAAAAGATTAATAACATTATTGCCACTTATGCATGGGGTTGATCGATATAAGAGGCAATTCCCTCATCTTAAATAAAATCAAGGTAAATCAA
Source organism: Anastatica hierochuntica (assembly GCA_900406275.1). Lineage (NCBI taxonomy): Eukaryota > Viridiplantae > Streptophyta > Magnoliopsida > Brassicales > Brassicaceae > Anastatica > Anastatica hierochuntica. The sequence goes on from OVAN01003984.1 coordinate 21,114, forward strand.
GAACATCGACATGAGAAGAAAATATTGCACTTCATTAGGCTTCCCTGCCAAGGTAACGTCTTTCACAAAATCTCTCTCTCTCTCTCTCTCTCTCTCTCTCTCTCTCACACACACACACGCACACACACACATTATGTTTGCATATTACATATTTCTTTTGTTGAATTTGTTTCTTTTTTTATTTAATTTTTGTATTTCATATAGTTTTGATAATCTCATCTCTCTCTTAAATGGCTTTAATATCTACTTTATTTTTGGGTGACTTATCACTAGACCAACCATTCATGTTATATTAAAAACATGTTTTTCTGCTTTTAATGTGTCGATGACTTTATGTAGCTAAGATGAAGAAGAAGAAGCCAGAGAGGAACAATAAATCAAAGGAGCGTTTGTAGATAAGTGAAAAGATTGGAGTTAATGTCATATTAGCGATAGGAGATGATCTGGTGGATAGAGACGTAACTGATTTCTTCTGCATTTGTATAGAGATTTAAATTCATATAGTTTTATATTGTTTACAGTTGTTTTGTTTATTGTTGTTATTAGATTATATTCTGACGTGGTGGAACCCAAAAGGGTGTTTTTAACATAATTGTCAACAGGTTTAAGAGTAATAGCATTTCTACCACGAGAAATAAGATTTCTACAATGCCTATGTGTTGATACGTGCAACTTTGTGTATGTTGAGGAATTCATTTATGTTCTTTATAGCCAGTGGAAAATTTCTCAAATTCCTTGTCACCATCGGGAAAGAAGGTGAGAAGACACTTGCAAAAAACAACGGTGATAATATTCTAATGAATAAACATGGGAACAATATTTCCAACATCAAGCCATGACGAAGAAGCCGTGAGGAAGGAAGCCACCATTACCAGACGGAGACGACACATGGTAGAATGAGCAGATCGTGGTCTACAGGAAAATTTGCAACAAAGAGGAAGATGCAAAGAAGAATATCATATAAAAAAAAAGAAGCACATGGTTGAGCGGTGGTTTCGGAGACGTTTCTTTTGTTTTGGATGTTTTGGTTTTCTCCGAGTTTTCATTAATTTTGCATTCACTCTTTTATTTTCGGAGATAGTGACATATTGCATATGTTTTTGTCATTATTGTACTGTGTGTTTATGATTGAACTTTGTAAAAAGATTAAAAAGTGAAAACGAACAAAATGTGATCATCACACGTTCTCATATATTAAGATTTAAACCAACATGTTTTCAAAATATATCAATATAAAAACGATAATTTGGAAAACATATAGCGATTTTTGTTAAACAAAGGAGACCTCCTCAAACAAAGGAGCTTTGATCGCTTGGAGTGTCATAACAAAGAAAATGGACATCAAACTTATGTGGTTGCAAGTAAGTACTCTAGCATCGTTGCGAAAGATCTTGGAAGCGGAGGAGATAAATTCACTTTTGTAAATCATATCTATATTTCTGATAATTAAGCTTGCTAGAGTCTGTTTCTTTTAATCTTTTTGTTAGCCTTTATTTGGCTAATTGGCTTTTACTTTGTGGAGATTTAGTTATGTCATTTCATTAACAATAATAATATCCCGGCGACAAAAAGTTATAATTTTAATTGTGGTGTGTTAAAGAGTTTTTCTAGAGGAGGAAACAAGAGTGAACTCTTCTCGTGTTGTGTTGGTTCTAGACTTCATCTTTTGGGTGCTCCTTCACACTTAAAAAGATCAACACAACTTAATTCGATAAATATATTGTTTTATAAAATCTTATTCAAAAAAATAGGTATTTGAGGACGATATTAATGATTTGTGTGGTCTCATTGAAAACATATTTTTAATTAGTTATTTTTAACTAATGGCTTTGAGGGGGAGTTTTATGAATTTCTTTTTTTAATTTCATTGAAAAAATCTCTCATTGAATTGTTTTGTTGCAAAATGTTAAATACAATCTCATCTCCTAAATTGAACTCCTAAACCATTAACCCAACTCAATAGATATATCTATAAGTAATCAATTACGTAAACAAAAATTGAATCTTCTTCTTCCTTAGCTAATAGGGATCAAGCTTGGTATCTACTCTGACGTTGGGTACACATACAAGAGGCTTTTGTTATAAAACTAAAATATCTTGCCATGGCATTTTGATTTTTCTTTGTTGATCGTCTTGTTCTTGATTACTAGGTCTCTTACTCACACTGAAACCACTTGGGGCTCACTTGAACATGAAGAATATATGCCAAAACGTTTTTCTCCTCATGGCTATATAAGTATATGTATATGTATATGTATATGTATATGTATATGTATATGTATATGTAGATGTATATGTATATGTATATGTATATGTATGTGTGTGTGTTACATCTGAGCTTAATTCTTAAACTTTGAAAGGTATTTGATGTGTGAAATCTACCTAAAGTATGATAATTGCTAAATCACAGGAACAAGTAGAAAAAAAGATATCCAAAGATGAGAAAAGCTCTAATGAATTCAAGCTGATCCATCTTTTCCACTTTGTGTTAATGGTAAGAAAAAAAGATAAGTTATGGATGTTTTTGTTGTTTTTTTTTTCAAAGCAACTTTAGTTTTAACTATGAAGCTAAATTGTAACTGCAGGGAAAAAAAGATCCAATAATTTGGGCAAGAGATATCCAAGATAACTTGTTTCGGTTCGATGCGCTATGAGAATCTTGAGTTGGGAGATCTGATACAGGGATGCGACCCAAAAATCAGTAAAGCAACTGGTGGCTAAAGAAGTGTTATTGATCTTTATAACCAAACCTCTCTGAATAAACATTATGCGGAAACTAGGCCAAAAATAAAGTATCTCAACGGTACAGAACATCTCCCTCATGACAGTTAATTATTTTATGAGGTGTTGAAAGAGGAAAATTGTAAATGACTAACTTATAAAATTGTATTTAAGTGCTTGCGTTTCAGTCATGTGAATAAAGGTTGAATCAATGCATGCTTGTGAACTTTATAAATTGTATCTTAGGTAGAACACAGAAGATGGTTAATCCAAGCCGCAACCATATCATTATCGAACAACAAAATAAAAATCAGAATTCTTGGTTCAACAAATCTGAATTGAAGAAAGAAATTGTTTCCTTCGCCTGAATTAGGCAGAGGATCTATAAAATGAAGTTTTAGTAAGTATTAGTTGATTCTATAGAGCACATAGGAAGATTAATAAATGCAATATTAAATACCTTCTCAAACAAATCATGTGCAAGAGAATCTTGCAAAGTGACCTCATCAATAGAAGTTGAAATATGTTCAAACAATTGTCTTTCCTCATCAGGAATATCCATCAGATTCCATGGGTCAATTAGCTAAGTATACAGTTCTTGAAGCTGTAGTAACCAAAACACAAAAGATTCATCAATAAATCTCGCGATCTTAGTAAACAAATACAAGAACGTCTTGAAATAAGAAGCTAATGTATTTTATGATACTTGATGAACTAAGCAATAAAACGAAGTTGGCATTAAGTGATTTAGTAAAGTTGGAAGATCCTCATAACTTTTCACTGAGGCACATTAGTGTTAAATATCTCATCACAATGATAAAACTCAGAACTTTGTTAACATGTTGTGCCTCTAATTACCCATGAGAGGAAGTAGTATTTTTATCGAATGGTACATCATTGAAACAATTGGAAGAGTTTATGTTTTACAACAAAAAAAACGATTAAATCCAACATGTGATTTTCGATGCATGAGCCATTTTTTCTTAACTTAGCTACTAGATTAACTTGTACATTAAATTTACAAAACAAAATCATGTCCGTGCAAGGCACGGGCCCCGGTTCAAGTAATCATTTATTTAGTACCTCCCGAGGACAATGAAATGCCATTCTAACCCTTCTAATCGGGAAAGAAATCGGGCAATACCCAGTTGTTCGAAATCGAGATATCATTAGCCGAAGAAGACCTGGCCAATCCACATGGACAAAAGGTTTTGTTGCCTAGGATGTTTGTTTCTCCTCCTGAAGAAAGATTTCCTTTTAGGATGCAGCGTCAACGGTTTCCGATAGTTATTGCTTTCGCAATGATTATTAACAAAATACAACGTCAATTATTGGAGAAGTGTGTTTAAATCTGCCTAAGTCAGCTTTCACAAATAAGCAGCTTTATGTTGTATTTTCCAGAGTAAGGTCACGATCTGATTTGAAGATTCTTATAACAAAAAAGGATAAGAAACCTCTAAGAACAATAAAAAGTGTCATCTACAAAGAAGTGTTCCAAAATGTAAGATGATCTTTGTTGGTGACGTTCAATCTTTATATGTCAAGATTGGTAATACTATCATTGTTTTTTATTCTTGTAAGTTAAGTTGATTACCATTATATGTTGTCCTACTAACTTTGAAAAAAAATGTTAACAGCTTGCTTCAGATACAACAAGACCAGGATAAGCAACATAATCATTCTTTCTTACACAACATAGGAGACATGAGTTTACGTCAACTTTCTATAGTTTTGTTTCTTTATTGAACCTACTACTTTAAATAAACACCTACCAAAAAACTCATAGCGGTTTAAGATCCAACACAAATGAAAAAAAAAACAAATGATACAATTTATTAATTATGACACACATACATAAACGAGATGCAAAACAGGATACCCATGAATTACTACAATTTTAATAAACAACATACATAAAATTCTTCAACATTTATGTTACAACACAACCAACAAAATCAAAGATAAAAGTGTCTACAAAAATTTTAAAAAAAAACACACATTATTCGAAATGAAATATATTCCTATACATCATAATATAAGATTTTGAATTCAAAAACCAAATCATGCCCGTACATGCACAGACCAACAGCTAGTATATAAGATATAGAGAATCCCTACATAAATTTTTAATAAATTAATTTGAGTTAGATTTAATCTTTTTAAATTATATTTGCCATTTTCTTGAATCAACATTAAGAAAAAACATATTGTTATTTTCTCTATATTTTGTTAATTTTGAAACATCAAACTTTTTATAATACGATTACCAAACAAGTAAAAATCATGTTTTTTTCCAAAGCAAAAACATATTGTGTAGTAGATATTGTTTAGCAAAAACATATTGTCAAGTAAAAACATATTGTTTTTTTTTTACAAGTAAAATTCATGTTTAGTAGATAATTGTTTTAATAATGATACTAGTTGGTTTGTCCGCATCGTAAGTGGGCATATAAATTTTATAAATAATTCTTTTTTTTGATATTGTAATATTTATTATTCTAAATTTGTGATGCATGATAAATATAAATATTTATATAATATCTTATAAATCTTTATTTTCAAAATTTTAGATGTACTATTTTTATAATAACATATTTTTATATGTAGTTTAAAATTAGGTAGTATATTTTGATATATTTTGCATACGAATGATATATTTTGCAGTTTTAACACTCGACCGCGCAATAAAGTATGATACTAATAATAGTAATACTAAACCATGTTTTAAAGACAACAATATTGGTGTTAGTTCATATCTATTTAGATTTATTTGTTTTTGTTAAGTTCGTAAAAAATAAAAATGTAGTTATATGATTTTTTTCAAATTTATCATCACAACTTTTTATATGAGCGTAAAAAAACTAAAATAAATATTCATTCAATTTAACATGTGTAACACAAACAAATATTAAATAATAACAATTATATATTTATATACTAATATGATTTCCTTTCTTAAATATATGTATTTCCTTTTTTGAACTATTTCAATTTTTTTACGACAATTAAAAAATTGAATCATAAAAGGAAATACATATCGAGGGAAAACACTTCGAGGGAAAAAAATGAAAAGACACAAAAAAGGAAAATATCGTATTAACACATACAGAGAAGGAAAACTGAATTGACCTCCTCCCTCGAAATAAATATAGTTAAGTCTTAGGAGACAGTTATGATCACAAAATAACTGATTAAAATAATTAAGCCTTCACTTATTAATTATAAATACAAAATAATTGACTAAAATATCTAACTAATTAAAAGGAGTTGATTATGGCCTCTCAACCTATACACATCAGCCTAAAAAATGCTCTAAAATTAAGCCACGTCAGCAAAGCTCACTCCTTCAACAT
>OVAN01003985.1:0-27180 GCA_900406275.1 Anastatica hierochuntica
GAAGTTGCTGGAGGTTATTGAAGAATTTGAGTTTTCTCAAATCATGGGTGAAAACTTGGGAGAACCCATTCAACTTCATCAAAATCCTCTCTTTCTTGGAGCTCTTCCAGGAGCTAACCCACCTGTTGGAGGTGGTGTTAATGCTGGCACTCAGCAAGCTGGCCAGCAGAATGTTGCAACTGAGGGGCAACAAGGCGCAAATCAACCTCGACAGAGGATGACTCTGGCGCAATATGACACTTTGGAGGCCTTCTATGCGAATTGTGCTGGGATTCTTCCGCCTCCCATTGAGAGAAGGGACTTTGAGATCAAGACTGGTCTCATTAACTTGGTGCAGCAGAATCAGTTTCATGGGTTGCCATCACAGAACCAAATGCACAATCTGGATAAGTTTGAAGCCATCTGCAATACTATCCAGCACAACAGAGTGCCTGCTGAAGCTCTGAAATGTAGGTTTTTCACTTTCTCTCTGAATGACAAGGTTACAAGATGGTACAATAGCTTAGAGCCTGATTCTATAAGGACTTGGGACGAGATCAAGGCTGCTTTCCTTGGTCATTTCTTGATGTTTAAAACTGAACTGATCACTTAGTTTTTGTTCTTAGGTAATTTAACGCCTAAAAAGTGTTTGTTTAAATACTGAAAGAATCTTAGATTAGCAATTCTTCTTAAGCCAATGGAAGTTGATGTTTAAGTGAATTGTGAACATATCGAACCTGTTAGTAATGCATGATTAGAAATCGAGGGTCAACGGAAGTTAGTCTCGAGATTTCTAATGCATAGGGCGCTGATACTACGGAAGTAGATCAGTTCTAAATTAGAATTTGAGTTCAAGACGATTCTTAACTTGTTCCCTAGTCTATAGTTTGAATCAAAAATGAATCGTTTCCCTGAGAATACACGATGCCTAGCACTTCTCTAATTGATTTTACACCCCTTCGTTGCTGCCTGCGTTTCTGTGCTCTCTTGATTTCGATTTTTGCATCATCATTGAAGACATCTTTTTAGTTTTAGCTCGTTGTTTGATTCTACATTCTTCGTGCTACCTGTGGTCTCTGTGGATTCGATCTCGAACCACTACAACGTACATATGTGTGTTTGCAGTGTTTTCTCGGGTGAAAACCTGAGCTATCACTCATAAAGGTACGAACTGAGGTACCAGAGATACGATCTTAGAATGCCATGAATCTCAAGAAATATTACCATTAGGTACCTGAAAAATCGAACTACGTTAGGCTTGATCCCTCAATAGGGTACGTAGGCAGCTCTTTCGATGAGCGCAACCCCCACCTCATCAAGAACTACTATTTCAGTAATTCAGGTGCCTCAATGGACATATGTTCCATCCATCGGACATTGGACCATTAGGCCTCAACACATTCAGATAGTTCAATTCTAAACTCCGAGACATGTAGTATTGCCCTTAACAAAAAAACGAACTTAGGTTCCTAGAAACCTTAACGTTTGAAAGGTCTTAAAATACTATTATTTAATTCAGGTTCCTAGAAACCTAAACATTTCAAAGGTTTTAAAATCCTATTATTTAATTCAAGTTCCTAGAAATCTAAACGTTTCAAAGGTCTTAAAATCCTATTATTTAATTCAGGTTTCTAGAAACCTAAATGTTAGAAAGGTCTTAAAATCCTATCAATCAAATTCAGGTTTCTAGAAGCCTAAAGAAAATTGAAAGGTCTTAAAATCCTATCAAATAAATTCGGGTTCTCAGAAACCTAATTAAAGGTCTTGAAATCCTATTATTTAAAGTCAGGTTCTTAGAAACTTAATATTTGAAAGGTCTTAAAGTCCCTATCGTCTAAGTTCATGTTCTTAGAAACCTAGAACAATCGAAGGATCACAAAAATCTACTTGAATCCAAGTTGGAAAAAATCTGAATAATAGGGAGCCTCAGAGTCCTAACGTTCAAGTTTAGTCACCCAAACACTTAAGTCATCAAAGGTCTCCAAGCCCTTTAGGTGTCTGTAAAACATGAACTAGGAAAGATCACGGAAGGAACCAGCAGGTACCTTATGACTCAGGCTTCCTTTAGAATGAGAACGACCTGAGGTCCTCGTTTGGCGAGATCTGGCATCGAGAGAACAAAAAGAGGGCTGGAGCAGCATATTCCTAACAGTCTCTGAGGTGATGGCTCTCGTAGAAACGTCAATAGGGTCAGCGTCTTCGGAAACTAAGCAAAAAGAAATAACTCTGATAATCGATGGAAGTCGGAGCAATGAGTTATACAGAAAAGAGTTCTTACCTTCAAGTTGATTGAAAGGGATCGGGTCAGGGTACGTGATCCTATAAAGTTCGAGGAACCTGGCTTTACGGATCCTGATCGACGGGAAGGCTGACCAATTAGGAGGGCCTTGTTTGAGCCTTCTGACTAGGGCCCTTGTAGTCTTGAGAGAGATGTTTGGGGGGGGGGTCAGTTGTGCCTGAAAATAAAGAAAAAAAAGCAGTGATAAACGTTATCGAGAAAGCGATTCTCAAAATTACAAGTTTCAGAGAAATTTAGGTAGTCCTAACTAATTAGACGAGCCCACGAGGTACGCATTACACGACCCTCTGGGACAGTAGAGAGATCGACTTTTATGAAAAAGAATTTTTGACGCCAAAATTCGTTGTTAACAGAAAAGGAGAAAATCCCACGGCCAGGGCGAGCCGCGAGGTAGTAAGTAACTCCAGCTCCCTTGGTCGGGTTACTCTCCTTAATCATGTAAAGGTTGACTAGGTCTTGGATCCCAAACTTGGTCCCTTCTTCCCTGGATCTAACGGTAAGACCCATCACTATCCGTAGCACAGATGGACACAATTGAGGGAGAGCTAAACCGTAACGATCAAGAAGATCTAATAATAGGGGAGGAAGAGGAAAACGGAGGTGACATTTTGAAATATACTGTTCATGAATACAGAACCACCCGTTCAGAGCGTGTTCAGGAGTCTCTAGAGGAGATGGGACAAGCATCAGGTCTTTCGGAGCCCCAGCCTTGACTATCAGATTACAAACCTCCTGATTGGAGAGGGATGAAGGCTGGTGAGGTCCGAGAACGACGCCTCTAGGCTCGGCTATGGTAAGGGCTCGAGAAACCATCTCCGTCTTGATAGCGACGGCGGTGGCTTTGTCGATCATCTCCTGCTTTGCCCTTTTGCGCCTCTGGCCTTCTTTCCATGCTTTGAAGCCTCCAACACCATCCTTATCTTTGCCCATGGCAATATTAATGGGAAATCGGCAGAGAATCGAAAAAGAAAACAGAAAAGGAAAGTGACAAAGTCAAATTTGGAGAGGGTTTCTTAAGATCCTATCTAAGGAAGAAATGGAAGAGACGAAGGCAACTTTAAAGAGAAATGAACCAAAAAAAAGAGAGAGGAAGGTTACCTTGACGATCGTGCACGAAGCGTGTGGAAGTGGACCTATGTAGTTAATGGAAGCTTTATATCACTTCAAGTCCACACAACATACGAGGGTAACCCTTTGTTTTCCTCTTCAACTCAACCGTTTGATTGGAAGTAGCGAATCTCAGCCCTTGGATTAGAACAAATCAAATCTTTAACTAAAGATTCAAGGTTATCATTGGAGGGATTTCGCTGAAGGGGAAGATTTCACATCTCGGCCCATTAAGCTCTGGCCCATTATGAAGGAAAGGTTAATGATGAGCCGACCAAGTGACGTTGTTTGGATAGTCAAAAGAGGCAATATGAGTCAAGCTAAAAAGACGAGGTTTTGCTTGGTCAAAATGGAGGGGAGGTTGCGAGATCTACGAAGAGAGAATCCTGTCAAAGTTGTTCCTATAAGTTCGGAGGGTGAGATTATAAAAGAGGGGAGATGAAGCAGAAGAAGGCCTGGCCGATCTTAGGTTTCTTAGCGATTACAATATATCAATAGTTTTCATTCTTTGTTGTACAATTCTTTTTCTTCTTTAAGGAGCCTCCGATTATCATCAATAAAGAAAGTATTCATTCGATTCATTCTTAGCTCAAACGGGATTCATCCCATTTCGCCTTCCTCATTTTACATACCCGAAACCTAGTTTACATTAAGTGTGAGATCTAACCCTCACACAACCTGCAGAAACAACAAAAGGAAAGAGGAAAAAGAGAGGGGTGAGTGACTTTTCAAATAAGCCACTCAGTGAGAGCAAATCCGACTTCGCTTCACCCGATACCCGCTTAACCTTCAAAGTCCAGACCTAATCCTAACCCCCCACAGAACGCACCTACTGTGCGCAGACCCGACCCTTACAGGAAGCCAAGGAAGCACTGGCTTCCGGCCGTTGATATAATAATGTATTTTCCAGTCCTTTTTTGTAAGGGTTCTTTAGTGTAGTGACACAATTTAATGTATCATGCATCTCATAGGTGTTAGGTTCAACCCACCCCAAAGCACATATAATTTTGATTATTCTTGATTTTGTCCACTTTTTTAAAATGTTGATATATAAAAGAAAAAAATCGGCCTTTTTTTGTTTTGCTTCGGGTCTTTTCAAGACCAGGACTGGCACTGATTGTGTGTGGCAAGTAATAACTAGCAAGTTGAAAACCTTCTTTCGAAAACACCTAACTTTTAAGACTCCATTTAAAACTTTCGCAAACTTTTTGGGATCTAGTGCGTATTACAAACACCTGGCACATAAACGCATGCCCTAAAATCCACCCACCCGCACAGCCTGGATCCCTCCCGATATCGGACTCACGCTCCCCCTCGGTTCATACATCTGTTAGGCTGGAGGCTCAGCACAGTCGCCTAGGCCGATTGTGCGACAATCGACCGTTCACTGCCCTCGCCCTTACTTCATCTTAGTGCAAGCCTTCAGGAGACTCTCGCCAAGGACCCGACAATCAACGCCCACTGGGGGACCAACCTAGGTTACCCGAAGATCCTTTTGCCTCACCGAGCATCACATTCTCCCCGGAAAGGCTCAACCAGTTAGTACCCGCCTCTCCGGATTACTTCCGCCTAGCCCGGCGCGAAGATTCTACTCCTCACTTCTCAATTCCCCTAGGGTCCTGAGCCCTAGGGTGAGGTGCATCACACCTGTAAATTGGATACGCGACTATCCATCAGTGAATGCACCTTATAGGATTAATCTAGACCTACTATCATCTTTTGTAATTCTCAGACAATGACAAATTAAACCTAGTCATTTTTAGAACTTACGCTCTTTCACAAGTTCTACCCTAGACTTGACTTAGCGATCTAACAAAAATTCACGCTTAGGCGTATAAGTCTTCATATCATTCACAGTACATAATACATAGTTTCTATTCGTGCCGGGAACTATAGCCCGACATTGGCCGTATTAACCCTAGACTAACCGATAAGCTAAACGAATATCGAATGAAACAAAACTGAGAACCCCTCACCTTGGTCAGATCGTCTGGTAGCTACCATGGTCGACAACCTCCATTTTCAATATTGGAACTTCACTGGAATCCTCAGAAACGTTCTGATGTCCCCAGCTTGGTCCTTCATCATCATTCTTCTCTCCTGAACCAAAACCTCCACCTTGATTACCCTAGGCAGATCCTCTTTCTCCTTTCTCGGAAGATCCTTCTCCCACCAGCAGACCCTGAAACAGGAACCGGTTAGCCTTTTTCCGGAACCCTGCCTAAAATGGAACATTCCATTTATGGTAACCTGCCATAAATGGAAACTTCCCTAAAAAGGAAACCTATCCTAAAACGACACTTTCCTAAAATGGAAACTTTCCAAAAATAGTAACCTGCTATAAATGGAAAATTCCCAAAAAAGAAAACTAAGGGTCAAACGATAAATTCCTTACCGAGGGTTGCAGCTCTCGTAGGCGTATCTCGGGACCCTCTAGATCCGGTCCCACAGAACCGAGGCTCTGCTTCTACGACTCCCGGGCTTCCTCCGGGCCTCCGGTTTGAACTGTCTCTACCAGAATTTCTTATCAGGTATGAGAGGTTATGGCTTCTCCTGTGGCTACTCCGCTGCAGATCATCCCCCCTTGGGAACAATCTCTCGCCATGTGTTCAGCTCCACCATTTTCTTCTTCGCTCTCCTCATTTATTCTCCTCCGGCTTCTTCCTCGTCTCTGGACCGTCTCCTGGAGTCTCTGTTTTCGGCTTCTCTTTTTCTGATCCATCTTCTTCTTCTTCTTTCTTGCTGGAAAAGTTACTTTCAATTTTCGGTTTTGCTCCACCAGTTTGATCCATTGGTCCGGTTACTTTTCCGGTTACCCGACCGACTCCGGGTCATTCCCCGACGTGGGTCCCACGACTTCCTTTTTCTCCAAGTCAGTCGAAACCCTAACTTCCTCCACTAATGGTGACTTGCACCGCAAGCTTCCTTCGCCAACGAGGGTTTCCACCGCCGCCACCCTCGGTTCTCTGTTTCCACCGCCGTCCTCCACTCCACCAACCTCTCGCGTCGATTCTGGTGACTTCGCTTCGCCTCCACGACCGTCGATCATCACCACCAACATCCAATCTTCCTTCCTCCTCACGGCTCCACCGCCATCACTCCTCACGACTTCTTCTCCTTCCTTACTCCGCAAGCCTTCGGCGCTCTCGATCTCCACCAATGTGACGCCGCTTCTCGCTTGTCCCTCCACCTCCATCTCTCCTCCGATCAATCCCACGACCTCCATTGCGAGAGCTTTGCTCTCTCCCTTCCCCATGATCGCCTCCTTGACGTCTCTCTTCTCCTCCACGCCACCACTGTGGTCTCCCTTCCTTCTTCACTTCCGATCATCCTCACCATCTCTCTCTCCTCGGAAAACTCTCTCTCTCTCTCTCTCTCTCTCTCTCTCTCTTTCTCTCTCTCTCTCTCTCTCTTTATCTCTCTCTCCCTCCCTCCCTCCCTCCCTCCCTCTCCACGCTTCTTCTTCTTTTTGTTTTAGGTTATGAGATAGGGTTTAGCATGGGGAAATTGGTCGAGTCAGGTGTGGGTTGCGGTAGCGGGTAGGGTTCGGGTGGTTAGGGTTTAGGGCTTGGATCCTTGAGGGGTCGGACATTACATTTATAGTTAAACCCATATATGTGAGTTATTTTTATGAATATTTTCAGATAATACAGATAAAAAAAAATCTATTTTAGCTGAATCCGTATTTATGTTTGGATAATTTGACGTAATATGATTTTTTTTTTTCCTTCATAATTTTACTATCCAAAACTAATCTCAAATTGATTTAAACCGACTTAAACCCGAATTGCTAAATTACACGAATGGTTCTTAAAATCCAAAACACGAACTACTCCAAATCCGAAAAACCCATCTGAACCGAACAATTTTATTTTTGGACCAAAAGAGACATTCAACCAAATTGGTCCATTTAGTAAAAAAATGTTCATTAAAATTTCTTTTATTAAACTCTAAAATTTCTTTGTGTATTGCTAGGATATTATGGTCCGAGTTGTAACTGCGGTTTTGTTATTGCAGAAAAATGAATTAGATTGCGATGCAGTTCACCTGCAGTGTGGACGGAATGCGAAACAAATATGGTTATTGTTAAGAAAGCGATACGAGATAGTGTTTAAATGGTAACAAAAATTAATTTTCGGAGTGAAACAAAAAATAAAACAGTAAAATCAGCGTGGGATACATATTATATATAACTTTAAACAAAATAATTAATTTTTGTAATCAATAAAATTATTTAATGTATCATCTACAACAAAAAAATATGTAGATTTATTTAAACCAAAATTTTAACTTATAGATATAACAAAATTATATTTTGTAATAATAAGAGTAATGTCAAGCCATGATAAAAATATTAAGGATGAATTACAATTTCATCCCCAAACATTGAATAAAAAGAAAAAGGAAAAGAAGGTGGGAAAAAATAAAATCAATTTTGGTGAGTTTAAAATTTAATTAATGATATTTTGGTATATTCATTACAATTATCCTAAATGTTAATTGTAATAAATGTAGATGTACATAGAAAGTCGGCCAAATCATACTTCAACTATGTCAATATGTCGTGTTTATACCTGAAATATACCACTGTGCTAAAACATACTCGATATAATAAAAAAATTAAATTTCATACCTAAAATTTTGTTTTGTGCAAATTCATATATGAAACGTAACAGTGTTAACTGTCCGTGAAATTATGCGTACGTGACTGTCACGTATGAACCCTCGTCGTTTTGAATTTTATTTTGTTTATGTTAAAACATACCCGGTGTAGTGAGTATTTCGAATTTCATACCCACACTACTGATTTTGTGCTAATTCATACCTTAATTGTAACAAAGTAAATTCTTTTGTGAAATTCTACGTACATGGTTGCCATTAGGCTTTGAGCATTCGGATTCGGTTTTTTTTAGTTCACAAGTTTTTGGGGTCAAAAATAATTGGAACTGAACTCGATTTAAACCGAAAACTAAAATACCCAAAATTATATGTCCATAAAGATCTGTTATATTTAGATTTGAAATAACACAATGCCCAAAAAATATAATTGTAAATCCCAAATATTGTTTACTTTTAAGGTATTTATGGTCAGTCATACACTTTTGAATATTTTGAGTATTTGTAGGTACATTGAAACTAAATTATGTGATCTAAAAACTTGTAAACTCAAAAAAAATGAGACTGAAACCGGATGCTCAAGACTAACGGCAACCATGTACGTAAAATTTAATATTGTTACGATTAATGTATGAATCGGCACAATATCATTAGTTTGGGTCTGAAATTTGAAATGCTCACCACATCGGTATGTTTTAGCGCAAACAACATAATTTTCAAAACAACAACGATTCATACGTAGCAGCCACGTATGCATAATTTGACGGACAATTGACACTGTTACGTTTCATCTATGAATTTGCACAAAATTAGAGTTTATGTATGAAATTTGATTTTTTTATTATATCGGGTATGTTTTAGAACAATGGTATAGTTCGGGTATAAATTTGACATATTGACATATGATTTGGCCAACTTCCCATGAATTTGCAAAAAACAAGAGTTTAGGTATGAAATTTAAATTTTTCATTATATCGGATATGTTTTAACACAATTACATATTTTGGGTATAAATCTGACATATTGACATAGTTGGGGTATGATTTGGTCGACTTCCCATACAATTATAGTCAAATAAAATGAATTAGTATAATTATCTCATAGTTTTATTTTAAAACATAAATATACTTTTTAAAACGCACACAGCAACACAGATAACACATCTACTTCCATGCATATTACGGTTGCGGGGCGATTACGAATTTTTCTTCACAAAACTAAACCACAATTCAAAATTCTATTATTTTAATTAAAAAATTAAATATCGCACCATGTTTGATTTGAGTTCCTGAATGCTAACTAAGGAATGGGGTCCATCACTTGAATAACAAAACCGTCCCGCAAACGTAGAAACCGCAACCCCCATTCAACACTTATAATTTTATGAGTTTTAAGCTTCTTCACCAAAACAGCTAAGACGTCTTCTCACTATCGGCTCGAAACAATCATCGAAATCATCTTTTGCTTGATACTTTCGTTCTAATATCAATTCTCAGTAAAAATTAATCATTTCGAGTAATATATTTCCAAACTATTTCATGGATTGGATTTCATTTGATCGTTTAGGAATCCATATTCTCGGGATAGAAATTTTGTATAAATTTATTCTTCATACTACTAAAATATTTTGATTTGAGTTATTTCTTACTAAGAGGTGGAATAGAATAACCCGATTGAAGCGTAATGATCATACGTGGATAATGCATTGTATGTCCCAAATAGGTCCCATAACTACCTTGTGATAATTTTTTTAAAAAAAAAGATAATTATTACTATTCTGACCCAAAAAAACAGATAATTATTACTATATTTTTGTTGATACAAATTATTGTAGGAATTTCAACACGGAAAACAAAGTACAAAACATGAGCTGATAAAAAACGAGAGAAGTAACGAAAAAAAGAGATGGAGAAGTCTCTAACTAATTCTATATTGAAGTGTTTACTATATCAAAGACTCGTAAAATTGATGAATTTGGTGGAGTTGATGATGAGAATTCTACTAGGTTTGAGAACCATAAGGCAAAGGGTATTACAAATAATTGTGAGAAGGGTGAGAAAGTATGTGAAGATGATGATGTGAATATTAGAGAACAAGAGAAGATCTTGGATATGACTGATTCTGTAAACTAAGAAAAAAATAATCATAGTTTAAAAAAATTTCTAGTGAAAAAGGTCCTACAAAAAGAGTAAATGAGGATTTTGTATTCCCCAAATATGCTTTTAGTAAACATTTTTCTCATATGTATTACAAATGAGAGATGTAAAATGGAGATATAAAAAAGATAGTAGTGACTACTTTATAGATTTGGGTATTTGGGTATTCGGTTCGGTTTCGGGTAGGAACCATTCAGTTCTGGGTATTTTGGTTCTAGACATTTAGGATCCATCGGGTAATTATAAATTTTCGGTTCGGTTTTTGTCGGTTCCGGGTCGGTTCGGATATAGAATTTTAGTAACCATAATATACCCAAAAAAATTTGGTTCGTAAACGGTTTCGGGTAGCCGGAACCGAAATTGCAAAAATTGTACTCAAAATTTACGAAAATATCCGAAATAACACTAAAATACCTAAAACTCGAACTCGAAATGTCAATAAATTACCTAAAATGCAAATAAAATGCCCAAAATAAAAAAATACCTGGAACCGATACCCAAAATATTAATAAATCACCCAAAATGCCAATATAATACCCGAAATGTCGAAAATCCTAATACTATATAGGTAAATATTCGGGTATTCGGTTCCTCATTTCGGTTCTCGGGTAGGAACCAGAACCGAACTGATACCCATAGATCTTCATCTCAGGAACCATCGGGTAATTTGGGTGGAACCGGAACCGACCCCAATCAGATTTTTTTTCGATTCTTCGGTTTCGGTTCTTTGGTTCCGTTTTTTTTGTCCAGGCCTAGTACTTTATTCAAAAGTATCACATAAAGCATATTGCTTTTGCTACAAGTTATTTGATCGAGAACAAGATGTCAATCAATTTTCAAGCAAGAGATTTAATGATCGGAGAAATAGCAGGATAATAATAAGCCAACATGAAACTAGTCATTGCCAAATTGTTCGTATGAGTAAATGGATGAAATTAGAGCTGAGACTACAAAAAAAAATCAGACAATTGATAAGTGTCTCCAAGAAGAAATCAACAAAGAGAAGAATCATTTGAGAGAAGTTTTGTTGAAAATATGTTCTTAGGTGAAAACTCTTACTAAAAAACATTTAACATTTTACGGAACTAATGAGAAGATTTGTCAGAAAAAACAATGGAAACTCTTTGGGTTTTATTGAATCATTAGGGGAGTATGATCCAGTCATGCGAGAGCATATATGAACGATTAATGAGGGTGAGAGTCAATATTATTTAAGCCACGTAATCCATAATGAGTTGATTCATATGTTAGGATATGAGGTAATATATGATCATCAAAAAATTTCAAGAGGCAAAAAACTATTCAGTATTCTCAATTGTACTCCAGATAAGAGTAATAAAGAACAAATGAGTCTTACTGTCAAATGTGGATACTTCCATGTGATATATTGTGTTTTTACGAGTTTTTATTTGAGTTTTCAATCAACAAAAGGGTGATTTACTATGTATAAAAATCGTTTTGAACTGTACGATTCTCTTTAATGTTTATAGGTTTTAGGTTGCTATGAAGAGAAATGAAGCAATTCGGGTAAAAAACGGATATTTTGGAATGCATGAAGTGCTGAAGCATGAGAAGGTTTGATCAAACGTTATAGCCATTTTAGTGAATGCATGTCAAGCTGGCGACCAAATGAATAATATGCAAAGAAGAAAGTGAAGAAAATTTCCAGTGTGAAAAGGATCTATCTTTCCCATGGATCAACATATTCTTTCCAGACGCGATCGAATTTCCAAAAACGTGATCCAAACCCACCAGAAAAGACCTGACTCTACTTGGATACTTTTATAAAACCCAAACTCATGTTTGAGGTTGTATTATGCTGTTTTATAAGTTCTAGAGAGGATTTTTTAGTTTTGCAAGCTAAAGGTGACGATTTCTCATTCGTACTTCGAATTGAAGAAGACTTTTTAACCCTCTTTTCATCTTCTATTCAATTACATGATGTTTTCTATTGATTTCTCTTGCGATTGTTCTTTGAGTATGTGTGAGTAATTATTTAATTGGGTTTACGGTTTCTCATAGGAGATTTCATGATTTGTTGATATTATGTTGTTACATTTAGAAAAATTTATCTTGTGGAGCTTCATCTATCACCATGTTTAATGCTGAAATTAGACTCGCGACCTAGTTTCTGATCTTAGGTTGTTTAACGCACCGAATATGTTTGTTTAAATGGCTGAACAAATGATTAGATGAGCAAAGTGTCTTTAACCAACAAAAGTTGATGTTATTACGCTTTGTGAACATATCGAACTCGAATTTAATGCATGTTTAAAATATGAAATTCAATGGAAGTTAGTATTTAGGATTCTATAACAGAGTTAGCATTGCAGAATTAAGTTAATTATATTTTGTGATTTGAGTTCAAGACGGTTCTTAAACTCGATCGCTTCTATTTTATCTTATTCGTCAACAATGAATGATTTCCCTAAGAATTTGTTTGCCCAATGTCTTCTTCTATCGCTTACATCCCCCTGTCCATTTCTTGCTTGCTTTATTTTCTTTTTAGAAATTAGAAAATCACAAAACAATTCTCTTTGACACCTCAACATGTAATTTAACTTAAGACCCTACATGGGATCATTGGTCGTTGTTATTCGATCCCATATACACTAAAGCGTATTTTACTGTACACTTGTAGTTAATTACCGGGTTAAAACTCGAGCTATCACCATGGTCAAAGCAAAAGTAGAAGAATCTTTATGACATTCTTAGAAGTTGTAGATAAGTCCGGGGAAGGGCGTGTTTAGGTGCTTTCTGATACTTTGGTTGCAAATAATTTGGATATTGATAATGTGAGAGTATAAACCTATGACAATGGATAAAATATGAAAGAACACAAAAGAGTACATAAAAGATTATTTGATATCAATCAAAAGAATTATATATGTCTCATAGTTGTTATAATCTTAATTTGGCACTTTCTGATATTGTCAAATCATCTACAAAAGCTATTGCATTCTTTGGAACCATTAAACGGATTTATTATTATTTTTCATCAATTACAAATAGGTGAGAGATATTTAAGAATATGGTAAAAGATCTCACACTTAAATCTTTATCAGGGACTCACTCTGGGAAAATCTCATTGAAAGTGTTTGAGCAATTCAATTTCATGCTCCCAAAATAAGAGATGATTGAATTATTTAAATGAAAATTGTGATGATCATGGAGCTCGTAGCGATGTTGAATCTCTTGCTACAAGTAAAACTCGTGGATTTAAAAAACTTTAAATTCTTATTTCGTGTGATTTTTTATTTACCGTCAACACGATAAGTAAGACAATGCAGTCAAACCATATTGACATTTATAATAATCTAGTTCAAATAAAATGAGTAGTTTCGTATATGCAAGACTACAAAGAATCATGATTTTACTACACATGTTCATATAAAAGATGAAGTCATGGTTAAACGAAAGTCATCACACATCTTCATTTTGATAATACATGTTCATATATAAACCTTTCAACACTCTAAAAATGTTAATAAGGGTAGTGTCTATTTATTATATCTCTTCATTTCCTCTCTCTTTTCAATAATGACAATGACCTTAAAAATATTTGGGATGCTTCATTTTTATCATAATCTTTTAATTTTTTGTTTCTAATAATTTCGTAATAATATACTAACTAGATAATCTCCCGCACATTGTGCGGTGAAAAGCTATAAAATATATTTATGTAAATTATTTTATGTATTTTAATAATGAAATATATTTTTACTTACTAATAATAAAATTAAAATCTTTTGATATTTTATTTAGACAATATAAATTATTTATTAGGATATTATCAAATTTTTTGAGTATAAAATTGACTTAAATATGATAATAATTTTGTCTTAGAGATTTTACGTGTTATTGTTTCTTATTTCAGGTGATAGATCATTTGGGTATTATGTTTTTAGGTTTAGATAAGAAGAAATATATTATTTTATTATTGTAATGGAGTTAATAAGTTATCTTTTTGAAAATACATAGAGTTTAATTATTTTTGTGAATAATCTAGAGTTTTCATTTTGATGACATTTGTTAATACACATTTTGAGATGAGAGAAAATATTATTGTATTTTGGTAGTTAAGTTAATAAATTAATTCTTTTTAAATGTAAAACATTATTGTTGTTGGAATATTTTACAAGATTTTATTTTGATGATTTGTTTTTAGTTAGAAAATATTTGAAAACTCGGACCAATGAAATTATAACAATTTAATGTTAAAATTCTAAGAAGTTGACACATAAGCATAATTCACTTAGACTTGTTCTCAATTAATAAATAGGGGATTGCAAATATTTATCTTTCGTTTGTTTACTTTCTCAGTTTGAACGGAAAAATAATATAAAAGGTTTTGGTTTTTCACATCTTTTTATCACATTCTTTCATTTTACGTAGCTTTATTTATAATTATTTTTAATATTTTTCATTTAGGTTTAACTAGATGTTGGTTCGTGCCTTACACTCACTACAAGAAAACATATCATTCGCCACCGCAGAATTAGTCACGAAGTAGTCGCAGTCGCAAAGTAGTCGCTGATTTGCGATTATTTTATGACATCCTAATGTGGTCGTATATTAGCGACATTTTTATAACTGTATGTAGAGAAGCAAAATAACGACGATTGCGTGATTACATTTATCGGTCAGATATTAGCGATGATTTAACGACCTTTTTGCAGTCCTAAATTAGCAATGGTTTAAAGACTGTTTTTGCTGATGCAAAATAACGACCATTTTATGACGATAGCTTTTGGTCGTATCTTAGCGACCTTTCTATAACCACAAAAGGAGAGGCAAATTAACGACGATTTTGTGATTTCATTTATGGGTTGGATATTAGCGACGTTTTTATGACTTCGTTGTAGTCCTAAGTTAGCAACGTTTTAATGACTGCTTAAGCTGATGCAAATTAACGACTCTTTTATGACGACATCTTTCGGTCGTATATTAGCGACCTGTTTGTAACTGTCTTCAGAGATGCAAATTTACAACTTGTTTGTGATATCATTTAGGTGTTAGAGATTAGCGACGACTCTATGACTTTTTTGTAGTGATAATTTAGCAACGTTTTTAAGACTGTTTTAGTTTATTCAAATTAACGACCATTTTGTGACTATGGTGGGCACAAATAGTCTGTAATTAGCAATTATATGGTGAGTAACTATTATACAAAAAGAACAGAAATAGTGGCAAACTAACAACTTAATGACCAAACATTTAAGAAATCCAGTATGCAAATTGATATGGTCAATAATATTTATATTATAATTAAACTTTAAAAGTATATTTACAAAATATACGTTGATGCCATTGTTTATCGATAACCAAAAAGACATCAATCACATTAGATAATCAAAGTTTTGAAGGTGAAGAAGAGAGATCAAGTTTGCATATCATATGGTGAGGTTTGTGGAACAGATGGAGTTGGTGTTGTACCAGCGGCAGGCGCTGAGCTTGGGGCTGTTTGCGGAGCTTGAGAATCCATGTATTCGAAAAGGTTGGGATCTTTATTCTTCATGTAATTAAGAAGCATTTCCATGGTTGTCATGACTGATTTGGCCTCTCTAAGCTTCGCATCGCGTCGTTCATTTTGCGTAGCTAGTTCTGCTATCTTAGCATTGGCAACTTCAAGTTGAAGATTAACTTCTGTGAGCGGTGATGCAGCAGAGCCTCCATCTGGTTCTGCTTCTTTCTCGTCATCGATGATTTCCACGAGACTGCCAAGTCCATAACAGTTGCCTCTGCTATCTATTTCAGTCGCCTTGAGATAAGAACAAAAACAAATGAGGTAAACAGATCAAAATCCATTTCAACATACAACTCATAAACATAATCTGATCACATAAAGACAATGTCTTAATCTGATCAAATTCAGAAGACATTTATCATGATCTTTTCAGAAAGCATTATCATTATAGACTCTAAACTCACATATCATTTGCAGAGAACATATGTAGATTATCAATTCTGATCACATTCATAACACATTCAGCAAGATCGTTCACATTTACAATATATCAAATCACAATCTCAGCTAACAATATTAATCTATCTCACTTTTTGATAGGAAAAAACAATACCTGGAGAAATATCTCATTCTCTTCCGCAATGGAGAGGGTTTGAGGAGTTTGTCCCGGGGAATCTCCATCCAAAGTGGCAGCCACCAATTCCTTTTTTCTTTCATTCAAGGTTATTTGGTAGGTTTCAACAATGTTTCTGGCTTTCTCATCATCGACCAACGTTCCATCGGATTTTGTATGAGCTCTGATAAACACTTCACCAAGAGAGACAGGCCGCCCCAACTCATCTCCTAGGAGTGAAAAGTGTTAGTAAACAAACAAAGTCTTAAAACAGAAGGATGTAATTAATTTACCATATCTTCCTGGAGCTGAATGTATGATTTTTGACCGGATACATGCTTTTGTTTGTCAAGACCACTACGATTAGAGTTACGGGAGAGAGAAGCAGATTCGCTTCTCGACACTTCTTTTGGAGTTTTCCAATGAGCAAGCATAGGTGCCCATAGAGTGTCTTTGATCCACAAAGGTCGTTTGTTGTCTCTCTTAACTTGGCTAAAAATACCTTTCATTCTCCTTTTGGAAACTTTAAGAAACTCTTTCTTAACCAGTGCAGTGATCCTAACATCCCAAGTATACATCCGCTGCACAAATAGAACAATGTAAAAGAAATTACAATAAGCTGAAACTTAAACATATTATCAAATATTAAACTTATTAGACTGCAATGAGTTTACAAGAAGACCAAAGTACCAAAAATTGAGAGCAAGAAACAGAGAAGTTTAAACTTAAGTGGAAAAATTCAGGACAGGTTACAACCAGAAACGTTACAACAACATAACAAAGTTAAAAAAAAACACAAACTGGTTAAGTGCAATCAGATTTAGTAACACTTAGTGGAGTCATAAAAACCTTCAAGATGAAAGCTTGTTAAACTTGTTATCAGTTCAAATAAACCTCAACATAACATAAAGAAACCAAAACGTACCGCAAATGTTCTCTAATACTGTTCTTGGATGTCAATATGTGTGACCTTCAAACTGTAGTAGGAGCCATCAAATTTCCTTCGAAATATTCCAACGATATCTCGAGCGAGTTTGCCTTTGTCTCGGCGAAACCTAATGATATGTTAAAAAAAGGATCATCTGTTGACAAGTATTGAGCTACAGCTAGACATATCACTAGACTATATTATACATGGTAAGAAATCACAACAGCTAGACATATCACTAGACTATATTATACATATCACCATTTAAACTATCGAAGATTAAAGTATCTTCATAATGAATATCCAGACTGCTTTGCCTAAATCTGCAATACTCAGGTCATTATATCATCTTCTCACTACTTAAGAGCTTACCATAGATTCTTAACACCAGACACACGAACGTTGCTCAGCAGAGGCAGATTCTCACGTCCTGGAAGTTCTAATAGAGCATCGAATAGTTCCTCGTAATTGTCTGCTGCTTCACCATTAGGCTGGTCATCTGCACTATCCGGATAGTCGATGTCATTATCCTTAGCTTCATCATCTTGTTGGGGCTGCATAATGTGCTGGGGAAGATACGGTTGATGTTGTTGGTGAAAAAAGTTTTGTTCTGCTTGGGGCTGAGGTTTAAGGAAGGTATGTGGTTGAGGTTGCGACTGTGAATATCGTTGTGATTCTGTTGATCGTCGTGATTGTGTTTCGGTGTGGTGCGAATATTGGATGGGAAATGGTGATTTTTTATGGGTTTTTGAGACCTCACCCGTCGCTGAAGTAGATGGGTTGAAAGAAAGAGTTGACGAAGGAGTTGAAGAAGGATTGGAGGAGTGAGAGGATTGTAGAACAACTTTACCACGACCGATGGCTGAGACAGAAAAAAACCTTTGCAAAGATGCCACTTGTTGAGAACCACCGCCTTGAGACGGTGAAACGATTGTCTAATTAGACCCACCTCTCTCTGCAGTTTTTCCAGTCGGGTTAGGCCTAACGAATCCAACAGAGTGACTACCTCTTCCTCTAATCGGTTTTGTGGCCATGATCAACAGCTTTTGTCACACAATAGATTGATTTGAGAAGAGATTGAGAGGTTGCTCACAGAATTTAGGGAGATGAATCGAGAAAGAAGATGAAAGATAGAAGTGTTTTCTGATAAAAGCTTAAACATCTATTTGTTTTGTTGATTTGATGCATTTAGGGTTAACTAAAATTGTTAGTGAAAATTTTAGTTACAGGAGAAAGTAACCGCCAACATTTTACCGAAAATAATCAAAAACAATAGTCACAATATAGTCCTAAAACAGTCATCTACATTTTTATAACGTCGCAAATTAGTCGCTAAATTGCGACTGTTTTCATACAATTTTGAGGCCCAAAAAATTTATCATATGCAGTCTCTGAGTTTGATTGGCTCGTAAGATAGTTGGGCCCAAAAGCTAATATGCGAGAAAATAAGGCCCAAACCAACATATATCCTCTGCTTCATAAACTCTGTTTTCTTTTAGACGTGTCTATTCGTCTTCTAACTTCTCCTTCCTCGTTTCCATAGACACGCATCCCTAAGTTCTCTACAATGGCGATTTCTTCTCTTCTGTTCTCTCTACTTACCTTCTTCATCCCTACAGGCAGGATGTTCGGTAATGTGTCTTTCGCTTTTGTTATTTGTCTAGGATTCTGTTTGTCCGACTTTAATTTATATATGAGAAAACTTACCTGATAACGCAAGGTGTACATTTCGCGGTAAAAGTTATGCGAAGATAAATGGTAGCAATCGTCTCATGAATACATGACAATCGTGACTCTTTATTCCAAAAAAATTTTCACCGTTGATGTCCGCACAACTAGCTAAGTCTTCCGTGTAACCGTCTGGGAATTTAACCTCATGCTTAACCCACTATAATAACGATTGTCTTGCTTTTGAACTCAATCTAAAAATAGGAAATGGAGCTCTCACACGAGAATCAACGTGCAACTCTTTTCGAGAACAAAATCTTTCAATGTCTAATCTTGACTTCACCGTGTCTTTTGACTTGTCCTTAACATTCATAACGGTGTGTATAATGTTATCAAAAAAATTCTTCTCGATATGCATCACATCTAGGTTGTGTCGTAACATCAGATCTGTCCAGTATGGTCCAAAAAATGCTTTCTTTATGCCAATTATGCCAACTCCCATATCCATCCATTTTATCTTTGTGACCATTTCCCCCACACACCGATGTTTTTGGTGGTTCAACATGCCTTATACGCTCGTACAAAACTTGTTCACCAGTTAAAGATTGAGGTGGATAATCATTCAAAGCGTGTTTCCCCTTCAAAAAGTTTGTTTTATT
The DNA here is from genome assembly GCA_900406275.1 of Anastatica hierochuntica. Lineage (NCBI taxonomy): Eukaryota > Viridiplantae > Streptophyta > Magnoliopsida > Brassicales > Brassicaceae > Anastatica > Anastatica hierochuntica. Next base: position 19,494 of record OVAN01003985.1, read on the forward strand.
CTTCCTTAACAGATGATTACTAGGAAGAAATCTTCTGTGACAGTCAAACCAACATGGCTTGCGTCCGACCGACAACTGAAAAGCTTTTGTATCTTCCATGCAAATCGGGCACGACAATCTTCCATGTGTTTTCCATCCCGACAACATCCCATAAGTCGAGAAATCGCTTATAGTTCATAGAAGCACATCTTTTAGATTAAAACTTTGATTTAATGACACATCATATGCTTCAACACCGTTATACCACAACTCCTTTAACTCATCTATCAAAGGCTGGAGGAAAATATCAAGACTAACTCGTGGATTCTTTGGACCCGAATTCAAAACTGTAAGAAACAAATACTTCTTGTTCATGCACATATCTAGGGGTAAGTTGTATGGAGTCATGATCACAGGCCACAACGAATGATTTTTTGACATACCAAATGGATTAAAACCATCTGTATATAATCCAAGATACACGTTTCGTGTTTCCTGTTCAAATGAAGGATGCAAGAATTGAAAATTATTCCACTCCGCTGCATCATATGGATGACACATTACGCCGTCTTCTGAATCATGCTCAGCATGCCATCTCATCGCTGCTGCAGTCTCCTCTGATTGATACATTCTCTTCACTCTGTCAGTAATAGGTAAATACCACATACGGCTGAATGATACTCTTGTTCGCCCTTCGATCGACTTGTATCTTGGTTTCCCACAGAACTTACAGTGCTCAAAATTCTCGTCTTCTTTCCAGAATAACATACAATTATCTGTACAAACATCAAATGTATAGTATGGCAACCCAATCTTTCGCATCAACGTTTTTGTCTCATAGTATGAAGTTGTTGCATTATTACCATCCGGTAAAAACTCAGAGATAGTTTCCGCCACATCGTCCAAGCAACTTTCAGCCAGATTATGGTCCGTTTAATATTCATTAACCAAGCCGCCAACGATAACCGTGAATGACCTTCGTGAAAACCACCATAAAGTGGTGTGTTTGCAGCATCTAACATGTCGTAGAATTGTTTTGCCTCATGCGTTGGTTCTTCATGAACATGATGACCACTTTCATGTTCATGATGGTGCTAATCAGCAAAATTTGAGGGCCCATGAAATGCATCATTCACCATCTCCGCATATGCATTTCCTTCACCTAATTCTACTGGTTGATTACCGCTACAATAATCTTCATAACCATGACTACTACCTGCCATTCCTCCACCGACCACGTTATAATCTTCACCATGCTCATACCAAACATGATAGTTTGGCATAAAACCTCTCCTATATATATGCTTCAATATTGTTGTCTCCGGCAAAAGTTTTGAATTTTGAGATTTCATACATGGAAAATAGAACTTACCTCCACTGCTTTGTGCGATTGACTGGCTACTTGCAAAATTCATGAACTAATCCACACCGGCCACGAACTCACTCGATATATTTTGCGTGCGGGGATCAATCCGATTATACATCCAATCCCGAGACGAATTCAACATTTTTTTCCGTTTGTCTGAGAAGTTTGAGAAGTAATTTTGTTACAAATGGAAGAAGGGTCGTTTGCTTATATAGGCAAAATATTTGTCACTACTTTGCGACTACCTAAATGTAGTCGCAATTTTGCCACAATTTCCCGACTGCGTTTATACAACTTTCCCACCAATCTCAGTCGTCGCTAAAGTTTGTTACACCTACTTTCTTTGTCATTTCCAATGTGTTTTACCTACCAATTTTGTGCCTTTTTTGCAACTACAATGTAACAAAAAAATTTTAGTTACGAAACAGTCGTAAATTTGCGACTACTTTGTCACTCCTTTTGTAATTGCGTGATATAGTCTGAAAACAGTTGCACTTTTGCGACTATTTTTTTTACTCGTTGTTTACTTGCTAATTTGCTACGTTTTCCAGACTCTTTGTTATGGTCGTAATTTCACGACTCTTTTACGTCACCTCATTTTTCAATCGTTATTATGTCGCTATGTAGTCGTAAAATGGTTACTAATTTTGCAACTACTTTTATGGTCGCAAATTACAGTCGCAAAAAGACAGTTTTCTTGTAGTGACTAACAAAGTTTGTTTTCGCAAACTCAAATCAAACAATCGAGTACTATATGAAATAAACTTAGTTTACGAGTGGACTTCAAGAATACGAAACCAATAACTTGTAATACAAGGCATTGCTATCGGTGTATGCTATCTTTAAGATATTTCATCTTTTTATATTCACTTTATTTATGGCTTTTGCTATTTTCTCTTTTTATCACCAAAACAATAACTTTAGCGGAAGGATTATCTTAAGGATGGACCCAATAATGACTAAGAGACACATCTATTTCCTGCAGCATGCTATTAGGTATTTCTAAGTATCATTGAGCTCAAAAAACCGTGTTTAAATATAAAATATGTGATGTTGCTAGATTAGTAGTAACTCAGACTTCTTTTGAGCTCTGTGTATAACATGCAAGTCGATAAGGGAATAAATGTTAAAGTTTAAATGCGTGTTTTAATGGGGGCAAGGTACAAATACTCATGTAATAGCTGCAACTTTGCTTTGGAAGTTTGGATACCCAGTCAGGTTTCGGATCGATTCTTTCGATTTTTTGGTTCTAACAGTTTAGGAATCATTCAGGTATTTAAATATTTTGGTTCAGTTCTTTCTCGATTCGGATTCGGATTCGGTTCGAGCGTCTAAATCATCAGGAAAAAACCAATAATACTTGAAATATTTGTATAAAAAAATAAAACACTAGTCTGGTTTTAATGAAATTTGGTTGAATTTAATACTTGTGGCTAAAAACTCTTGAATATCTAAGATAATTGATATAAAATAATTAATATATTCATTTCTAATTATAATGTTGGATATTTTTTTATTTTAAATTTAAATATAACTAATAAATTTGGATATAAAATTATAATTTGGGTATTTCGCATATCGATTCGGTTTTTATTTGGTTCCAGTTTGATTTCAGTTTATCGGTTCTGGGAATTTAGGACTCGTTTGATTTTTACTCCGATTCTGGTTTGGTCAGGTATTTCCTATTTCAGATCAGTTTTTCTAATAATGAAATTTTATCTACCCCGACTATAAGCTGTAAAATGGAAACACGTAAAAAACTTTACTTTTTTCGTATAGATTTTTTGTCTTCTTACTTTCTTGCTATACACTTACAGCCACGAAAGTTACAGCTTACAAGCCAAAAAGTTATACTTACACACCGGCATGCGTAAGTCGAAATGATCAATTGTATACCAAAAACTATCAACAATATAGTCCATAAATAGATTAACTTCACCTTCCGAAAGTGAGAATAAAAAATGACTCGAATAAAGATAGAACACTTCGTGAGCTGAAGGGAGAATGGAGTGACGCATCTTGATTTGAGAAGAGAATTTGTTATATTTCTCCATAGGAACCCTGAACCATCCGCAACTCCTATTGTCTTCAATGAATTCACAAGTATAAACGAAAAGATCTGGTCCGCGAAAGTGAAGTAACACTTGATGCAAGCGGTCCTTATTTGCGAATGGATATAAATAGAAAATGAGTTATATATATAATAAATATTAGCTCATAATTTGAGGAAATTATGTTTTTCTTCAACAAAAAAGCATCCAGTTGATGCAAGCAAGCTCTAGTAATACATTCTTAAAATGCAAAACAGGTAAAGTTACACCTTTTTGCATCTAAATATTGCTCATAAACTTAAAACGCAAAAAAATTCTAATTTTATCATTTTGTTTTTAATCGGAAACGGGTGTTATGTAAGACGGGTCAACCAAGGAATCACATCTTCCGGTTTTACAAGTTGTGGAACTCGGATTCTAAGGTAGAAAAGATCTTGGCGTCTTCGGTGTCTGGTACAAAGAACGTAACTTGGACTGAACCATGTCTCATGAGCGCACCCGACGTCCCTTTAACCAGGGCATATTGCTTGACATAATTGTAAAGATCTTTGTGGAACAAGTGATCCAAAGAGAAACAATTGTCAACTATTCCATCGGAGATATGCCTACCAGACCTAGACCCTTCGTTTCTACAAAAATGTGACAACGACTCATAGTCCATTATCTACATTACGTTTAAAGATCTCTCTTCTTCTTCCATAAAGAGTTATTCGATTTGAATTGGATTGCAATGAGTTTAGCAATTACTTACCTTTAAAAGCTCATCTTTCACGCTCACACAGCCTATTTTTTTTATCATCTGGGTTACTACTAATGCTATTACAAATTTTGAGAAACAACTACAAAGACAATTACTTCAGTGGACAAATCTTTCCGTTCCATCTGCTGGCATGACGAACGGTCCTCGCTTGCACCACGCTGAAGACTTCCTATAAGCCTGCCTCCATTAGTCTGCAATAAATTGCGCATCTCCGGAGAATCGATCCCCTGACTTTCTGGTGTAGAAGCATTAATTAACATTTGGTCAACCACTGGACCAAGGGGGCTCACACAGCCTTTAAGCAGTTGAATCTTCTTCTTTTTGCTCTCTCTTGCAATAGAAGTTTTATGGTTTCCAACAAGAAAAAATATGCATGGGACATTGACAATGTATTATGTCTCTGTCTTCTGAGGACAGTTTAAATTGTCAATTGTGGTTATCGCAGCCATTAAGTGCATAAAGAAAACAAAATACCATGTGATGAAAAAGATAAAAAAAAATTATAAACCAAAAGTTAATGTGATTAGTATAAGAAACACATATAGATTATTTATTACCTTATTTTTTTTATAGCTAGGACGTTCAGAGCCCGTTGACGTCTAATTCAGACGGGATCAGACCAAATAAGATACTCGCATTTAGACTAACACTTCGAATCCTATTCGAATCCGTTTGAATCCGTGACCTTCGTTTTTAATATAGAGACTTTTACCGCTGGGCTAACACTTCGTTGGACTTAAGACCAAACGTATCCAATTTAAAAACAAATGCAAATTAGTCGTCCAAAATACTTTGCAGCAGATGGCTATAGAAAAAGATAATCACGCAATTAAGATTTTTTTAAAAGAACCAAGTATATGTAGTAGAGTAGGAGTAGGAAAAAAAGCTAAACCAAATAAAATTCTAATCTTACCAATATCACACGATTCCTGTACTCAATCATTTGACTGTGAGATTGCACATAATAATGAATCTGTTGGATAAAAGATCAGAAAGTTATGGTCAGAATATCCAAAAACTGAATTTCTGACTCAAACGGATAATCGAATGCCCACCTCTAATTCCTTACTCGTTCAATTGAAATATGACAATGAAAAAATTGATGTTATGTAGTTAGTTCCTACATTTATTTTTTCCTGTCAATTTTTTTTTACTGCTATGAAATTATAACTATTTTAGCACAAACTTAAAATTTTAAGTATTTTTCTTTTGGTTACTGAGCTTTTAAAATTCATACTTATAGATAAAAGAAATTTATTCTTTTGGTTTAGTAATTGCATATACAACCTAATTTTCCACATGACATGCTACATGGCAAGGAGATGTGGGATTTGGCATCATGCGTATTCTAGTTTGGCCGTATTCTTATGAAATCTCCTTGAGTACAAAATCTCAAAAGAATATTTTTCATCAACACACATCTTTACTTCATGAACTTTTCTCTTTGTTCCACTTCCACACATAATAACCTAAATTGTTTCTCTTTCGTGTGAAGTAAACAAAAAAATACAAAATATTTTAAAAATTGTCAAAAGTGCACGAGCAAAACTTAGTTTAACTCATATAGCCTACCAATAAACAAAACATTGTTCCAAAGTCAACAGGGAAGCACAAAACATTACATCAACTTAAAAGCCATGTATCTTAATATAGCATCGATTTTTTTTTTTTTGATAACCGTGGGTGATCCCAAAGGCTTTCTAAGTTCAAGGACTAATCCCACGAGGCCCACTGCACTCCACGTATTCTTACCATTTAAGGCAGCTTGAGACTCGAACCCAGCTCCACGAACTCCTTTCTAGTGACATGCAACTCGCTATCATCACCTGGATAAGTGTCAAATTATCAAACTCGTGAGCACATGAAAACATAAAGTCACAAGTGAGTCAAGCAAAACAATTCTTCCCCACTAAGGGTTCTATGGTCATTCTCAGCATCAGAAAATAGGTCATGACAGTGTACTGATCTTGTGACTTTTGTTAGATCAAAATAGATAACCACTTTACTTGATCTGTTTAGATATGAAAAGGTCACACCATCGCCTTTTTCAAATCGATCTCTGTTGATTAGCGACATTCGTCGATTTTTGCTATCACTTAGGTTTGAGATTCGAATGTGGCTTTTAGTGTCTTAACATATTTGGTTTCCTTGGAACTCTCCTAAGTTTCTCCATCTTCTTCAAACTCTTTTGTATTCTTTCATTACTTATCTACACACCATTGATGGATCTCAAGACCCAACTCAGAATTTAGGAGAAAAATGTATGGAAATTGCGAAGTAATGACCGATAATGTTATTAAGTTGCAAAGAAAAGGTTACAAAGTGATGTAATGTTAGTGTTAGGGCTTGTATGTTATCCTCCCCTTTCTCTTATGCCCTCCTCCTCTTTTTATAGGTGTGTGCTAGATCGTAACAGTCATCGAGCTTTACTCCAACGAATTTGTCCTCTTTAATGCAGAATTATTAGCCTTCAATGTCGTTGACCCGAGATGGTATTTTGATTTTGAAGTTATGGGCCTTCATCTCTTCCAAGGCCCATAATCTTTTTCATTCTTTACTCATTTCGGTCCTTACCTCCATTACGGGCCTCTGAGGTCCAACTCCTTATTCTGTTCCATCTTGTAAATTATTCAAACTAGGGTTTGGTTTGGTGGAATCAAACTCCATCAGGAGCCCCCTCGAAACTCGTCAAAGATAATTAACTGAAGGCCCTGCGAGCTGGATCCTTGAATGATTTTCCTTTAATGAGATTTATGAATTTGGAAACCTCAATCCAGTTCGAATACATGAGTTTCCTTTTTTAAAACCCGATTTCTTTTCTGGTTTGCTCGTATGAAGATTTGATTGGATCCTGATTTGATTTGTATGGGTGTCGCCATTGCCTCCACCTTCCACCTTCCACGTAACCCTCGAGACTCGGGTCATTTAAAGTTCAAACTCTACGCCTCCCATCCCCATTAACGTTTCATCTGTCGCCATCAAAAAGGTTTGCTCTCTCTCTCTCTCTAACTCTTCCACTTCTCTCTTTTTATTTTCTTGCGAATTTCTCTGTTCTTTCGCGATTCTGTTGCTCTGCTTCACTGTAAATCGAGTCCCCATCCTCTTCTACCATGGACTCCAAATCCCTAATCACGCACCGGAGAAAACCCCTGTCTCCTTCTCCTCTCTCCGTCGTCAGGCCCGACGAGACTCCGGGGACTTCCGGCGAAAGGCCCTTCCTGGAGGACGAAAACATTGACCTTCCCTTCTTTCGTGAGGACCCTGAAGCGGCTGGGGGTGAAGGAGGTCTCGCTATTGTTATTGACGAGGATGATATCCCAGAGTAAGGACACCTCGTTGTTGTCCCTGATATTCCGGTGGCCATAGCTCCTCCGGCGCCTCCGGCGAATGCCCCTGTCGCTGCTCCGACCACGACCACCACCAGATCCCTTCAGATGCTAAGGGAAGAATTCGATGTTCCTGACAACGTCGTGTTCTTGCTCCCTTCTTGATGCAATACAGAATGCTTCAGAGATTGAACTAGAGCTGAGT
>OVAN01003986.1:0-27178 GCA_900406275.1 Anastatica hierochuntica
CAAATTTTTTTGTTAGTAATAAACCGCGCGTAGCGCGGTCAATCCTCTAGTTTGAAATAATACCACTACAGCGCGATTATTGGATTTGCGAAAAAAAAAGTTTTTGTGAGAAAGGGCAAAAATAAATACAAAAAATATGTAAAGTTTGCTGTCAGAATAGTCTAAGCAAAATCTCCCGCGTAGCGCGCACACTCGTCTAATACTAAATAATAAATTTGAGGGATTCATACAGATGTTATGACTCTAGTTATGCACTTACGCTTATGGCTTGTTATGATATGTGTCGTGTTGTTGAAGAGCGACGAGAAGAAAGAGAGTTGAATAAAGAGACATCATCGAGCATATCGGCGAATGAAGATTGCAGCCATTTCAAGAATCATCACACAATTACAAACAATTTGATTTGCCACGTCTAGCCATATGTTACATTTTCAGCACATTTATTTCAGCAGAGAAACTACGGGGGGTGGTAAATTTTAGGCCTTTTTCTATAAATGAATCTCATCACTTTCTCAACCAAATAGCTTGTTCTTGAAAAATAGTATCTTCAAGACTAAGACAAATAGGGCCTTGAAGAATTTCTCTAAATACAATAGATTTTAGAATATTTTGTGTTTCATCATGCAGAAAGCAACCATGAATTCTAAGAAATGTGTTACTTTCTTCTTCATCTTCACTCTTCTCATCGCTCCCTTCATGTTCTTACCTACCACAGCTGCTCTTGGTATGTTCGCAATCGCATGCATCTCTCAATCTCGCTGTGTATATGCATATATAGATGACATGCATATGTGATATATGTTCTGAGTAATTGGTAATAAAAGTGTCAAATTAAAGATTTTTGGTGAAGTAATTACAGAATAATAATAAGTAAGACAACTATAAAGCTATAGTTTAGACAAAGTTCATTACAAGCTTGAATCATGTAGTAGCGATCGAGTCACTTCGTCTAATGCTACTTTGAAATTTAAAACTATAAAGTCCCAAGATTAGGTATTGAATCGTCAGAAGTGTTGGAATCTGTATATAACATCAAGAGAATCTCAAGTAATCAAAATCATACTCTAACCGGAATTATGCATCAATCCGAGTGTGTCACGTTATATTTTTAAGTAAGTATGTTTGATGGGAACTTGTTACCTCTCGCGTAGGGGTTGCATGCGCATGCGTTTATGTATACGCGTAATTTTTGCATATTTGCATGTTATATAATCGGTATATGATAGTAAATAAGAATGTTTTTCTAGTTGTAAGAGGCTTATACATGTGTATTAGTATGTTTTCATCTTTGTAAAAGGCATGTACATGTGTATTGGATCTTAATTTGAACCGATTCTGAATGTTGGAATGGGTCGAGCTAAGGAGGAAGAGGAGGTATGTGGGCATATTGTGGGAGTAGATGCAGAGGAAGGTGTGCAAAGGCAGGGTTTCGAGATAGATGTCTCAAGTATTGTGGCATTTGCTGCAGAGAATGCAAGTGTGTTCCTTCTGGTACCTTTGGCAACAAGCATCAATGTCCTTGCTATCGCGATAAGCTTAGCTCCAAGGGAAAACCCAAATGCCCTTAACTCAGTTTTTCTTTCCTTTGCTTATGCATATGTTATGTACTTTTAAGAAAAATAACAATAAGATGCGTTTTGCATGTATGCACCTATCCTATAGTTACTTAATATGTGCCAGCTTCTTGTTTTATCCTTCTCATATTAAGCTTTATATCCCTCTATGTACGTGTGTAGTGTGTGTGTGTTAAACTGTTAGTTTTGTATCCAAAGGAGTTAATATACTGTGCATACATTTGAAAGTTATATAGTATGGATTAGATTAGGAACAGAAAAGGAATGTCAATAATTTGTTAATGTATTTCACTTGGTGAAGAAAATAAACGCTATCATAATTACAAGGTGACTTCGTCTTTAAGAAGGACCAATATTATAGAGTTACACGTGGGAGACTAATTTCCCTCCTCACCATCGAATTTTTAGTACACAAATGAGTAATTAGTAAGTGATTAAGAAGACAGTTTTTAATTTTTTACATCGACCAAGAAATATTTATACTACTACTGTACCCTACTTTTAAATAAAACCTACCTTAGCTGTAACCACTATCACACTCAAAAAGTTAAACGCGTATGTGTTTTTTTTTCTATTTGCTCTTTTGACCATTCAAAACGAATTTCAAAGACATTCACGTGGGTTGGTGCTTCTCCTTCTATTTCTTTCTCACGCTTCCAACATTATTCTAATTATCACACTAACGTTTTTAGTTTTTTTTTTATGAAAACACATTAACTATCATCAGATTATTATTTACTTTTAGCTGGGACTCAAATTAAAACCTATAGAAATCCTGATTTTCTTACCCCTAAAACGTGTGTGGATTATCATGTTGCAAGAATACATAATAATTTTGTAGTATTTTTTAAAAAACTGATCTCTAGTCTAGTGTAAATCTGCATAAAGATTTCAAGAAAATTGATCTCTGATCTCGATTCATATGGCATTTTCAAACCTCAAAATAGACCACAATAAGGTTTAAACGTAACACATTATTATACTTCCTTAAAATAAACTATCACTCTCTTGAGTAATGTAATTACATTTTAATGAAAAAGATATTTTATCATTTGTAATGATTCTTAGGCAACCAATTAGTTTAATCATGCAAACATGAGCTTCTTATATTTCTCTTTTTTTTTCTGTTGAAGAATATATCCGTCAAAAGTATCCACCCAAGTGGCCAAATTGAACGGAGTCTATTTCTTGTACGGTTAAGCCCGGTTTAAAATTCAACCGGTTCGTACTACCAGAACAACTACCAAAATCAATCAGTCATATAATAAATTAAAAAGGGAAAAAATAATTAATCAAAGAGAATATTACGGCCATTAAACCTAAAAGGACAAAATGTTGTCATCACATGGTAATGCGATAGAGACATGATTCGAAACTAATTCATACCCTTCTTTTTATGGAAGATTGTTTGTTTAATTATTTTGTTCGGGAGGAGATGGAAACATTAATAGCACAACTGTACCAGACCAATAAATATATTTAGTAAAACCAAAATCTCACATGAAATTAATTGGAGATTATATAATGAACAACATTTATTCGTAGCTTAGTTATTTTTTTCATGCATAAGGAAAAAAAATGATTGATGTTGACTACTGAGGAAAAGAAAACACATGCAGTTTCGTTGCAATTTTTTTTTTTGTCCGCCGTTGTAAATTTATTTACGTCATAATCAAAGCATTTTTAACAACATTTTTTCACTCCGAAGGAAAAAAGTTATGCTATTAAAGATAAAAAAAAGTTTATTATATACTATTTATTTAATTATGAACAAAATTTTAATGGCAAAACTTTTATAATAGACTATTTTTTTCATCTAAGAAATTTTATTAGACTTAAACGAGAATACATACAAAGCCGACAAAGGAATTCACGCCTTTCCGAAGCCAAAAACCAACGAATTTAAACGATATTCCCGGAGCCATAAAGTCGAAAACATTCAAGAAACATAACCAACCCAAAACAAAAGTTAAATACACCAAAGAGATGAACTAAAATGATCTAAACAAAGATAAATACTGAGTAGGAAGTAACCGGAATCGATCGGAGGAGAGATGGAGATGAGCAAACTAAGCCTAACTTATTGGGGAAGGACAAACGTCCCAAACTCATTATATTGCTCACATACTAGATGGAGCCGCGAGAAATGCAGACGAAAACCAAACTGGATCGCCGAAGAAAGCACTACAACTAGGAACTCTATTTTGACACTCAACGACCTGTGGCTAGACGCTCTACTCACGTCCTTACTGAGGATCCAGAAACAAACCGTCGATCCTAGCTATTAGAAAGTGCACATCTCACTCACGACCCGTTAACCCCCTAAACAATACAAATAACAAACACCCCCAACCTGAAATAAAAGGATCGATGAATACGATAGGTCGAGCCGCAACCTAGACGCTACAAAACACTAATCGACCTACACTTCACAGCTGGATTCCCAAGACCACTAATAGTTCACCTCCTAAGTATTTACCCTGCCTAAAAACCTTTCAACTTAAACTACAACTAAGAATTCGTTTACTTCCTTAACCAAAGACCGAGGACCAGAGCCTAACCCAAGCCCAACACTTAACCACGAAGCGCAAGACCCGAATAAGCTCCAAAACCTCGCAGAACAGCTTCAGATCTCAGATTCAAAACAAAAGCCGACCCATCTCCTCTTCACCATTAACCCCTCGCCGCTGCTCTGAAGAAGAGGTCTCCACCGTTGCTCACGCCGGATAGGAGCCTCCAATCGCACGCTCCCAACAATTAAGACGAAAGAACAAAAGAGGGAGAAGAAGGAAATAAGCACAATGAGGAAAGCACCGAGAGAAGAGGGAAAAGCCAACCACCGACGAGGAGAAAAACCGGCGGCGGCGTCACCGATAACTCAAGCGAAAAGGTGTCGTAGTACTGTTCAAAGGGGGATTTTTTCTCGCCTTTTTGGCCAGGAAAAGGTGTCGGTTCTGACTTTTATTATAGACTATTTATTTCGTCTTTTCTTCCTACAAAATCATTAATTATAGATAGTGCAACATAGATTCCGTAAACCTAATATGTTTTAAACTTTACTAAATCGAAACCTAAACCAAACTTAAAATTAGAAAATTTTAAGAAGTCCTAACTCTATACAATTCCCTTTAAATCTTGTAGGAATCTCTAACCTCCAACTGTTACATTTTTCCTTGCACCGTGAAGAGAGAGGGCGAGATCGAGAGAGAGAAAGGAGAAGATAGAATGATAGTCGCAACAAATAGAGAGAACAGAAGGAAGAGAAAAGAGTTTAACGACGGAGGAAGGGAGGGAGGGAGGGAGGGAGGGAGGGAAGGAAGATTTTCAGAGGAAGGAAGAGCCTTGGAGAAGAAGGAAGGGAACTCGGAGAGAAGGTACCATGTAAGTGGAAGAGAGAGATATGAACTTCTTCAAACATCATAGTCGGGGCCGAGGATATGGCTTGGAGATCATCTTATCGTCCTATTCTTACCTAAGACATGTTGGTGCAGCATAACCTAGAGGCTCGTCCTCGAAGAGGCTTTCCAAGGCAAGTCATGTTATCAAGATCGAGATCGAGTTTTCAAGACCTAAATTTATACGGAGGACAAGCCTCAGCTGTGCATAAGAATATGTAGTCATGTTTGTGGAAGGAAGTCAACCTTTAAACCGCCAAGCCGTCGTCAACACTCATACACCATTGGCACCTACATAGCCATTAAGACCATGCTAACTTGCTCCGCTTTCCGTCAGGAACCTTAAGTGAAGGTGAAAGTGTACCCTACCCTCAGTGAATTAAGATTTTGATTTGATTTCATTAGTCTACAACTAAGCTGAAGCTTTGTGGCAAGTTATATGGCTTCACACATATTGTGTTTGTATTATGTATTACCTAGTCATATTGATTATACCCCTAGAACGTGATTTTGTGTTTGATCGCTAAGTCAAGCATAAGTCGTTTAGATGAATGATAAGACTTGATTGATGGTTTGATATAGGCCTGGACAAAAAATCGAACCCAAAATCCGAACCGAAAAACCTAGTTCGGTTCGGGTTCGATATTGCCGAACAACCTGATGGAATCTCAGCAGCTGTTACTTCGGTTCGGTTCGAGTGAGAACCGAAGAACCGAACAAGTACCCGAATAAACTGAAGACCACTTCTTCTTCAGGAGGTGATGGGATCTTCGGCGCTGGAGGGCATATATGGCGGTGTTTCTTCTTTGTCGTCTACTTTTTCTTCTAGTTCTTCTAATTCTTCTTCAGATTCTAGTGATTCTTCTTCATATTCTTCGTCTCTTTCTTCTTCTTCTGCTTCGTTTTAGGGGGGAAAACAATGGCTGCTAGGTTCGTCAAGGAAGAAGGTAACTATAAATGTAATTACGGTTTTGTATTTCTCACTTAAAAAACTATGTATCTCAAAAGGATTGAACCCAAGTTAGAGTAAAGCAAAAAAAGTCTTAACCACTACGCCACTTTAAATTCATTAATAATATTTTAGATTTTTATGGTTACTTTTCGGATACTATGACTATTTCAGTAAATTTACCCGAACAAACTCAAAAACCCACGAAACCGAAATTTAACCTGATACTGAACCGAACTCGATAGAATCTGAATTGATCCCAACCCAAAAATTTTAAATACCCAAATGCATCCTATTTTTCTAAACTTGAAAACTCGAATCGATCAGGTTTGGATGAGTCGATTGTCCATCCCTAATTTGATCTTAGAATGTTTATGTAATTAAAGATTATGATAACCGGCATTACTTAAAAGTAATGAAAGTGAAGGATATACATGTAATTAAGTGATGTGTTCTCTGTTGGATGGTCTCAAATCTAATTTGGTAGTGTGATGTGTCATAGTTTTAGGCTTGAGACTACCAAATATTTTAGTGGAATATCACTCATGACTTATGGCAAAATTAGGTGGTTAAATACTCAGTCTAGAATATTAAGATTGGGTACAACATACCAAAATTATGGCATGTGATTATGTTGTGATTGGATATATGACATTGTGATCCTAATGTGGACTGATCCATGAACCCTAGAGATTGACGAGCCAGTGAAAGTCTTGTATGACAAAAAAGAAAGTCAGATATGGCAAGAGGAAGTTATGTATGGCATGTGATTATGCTACGAATGCTTAGAAGCTTGTGTGTGTGCCACGTTATCTGCTATTGTTTGTTTCTTGGATTTAGGTTTAGACTTCTAGAGCTAAGCTGACATTTAGGCAACTTCGAATTGTTTGTTTTCTCATTGGTTGGCTTGTTTGAAAAGTTACTCATGCTCCCTTTTCTTATAGCGTGTTAAACAAGTTAAAATGCTAGAAGCAATGATTAAAATTTAAGTTGGTGATTTTGGGAAATAAGTTTTGGTTGTACCGGTTCGATGGACTCGAGGATCTAGCCAGCCGAGTGCTATAAATAGGTTTCTTACTGTGTGCTTGAAAAATTTTTCGGTAGTTATCTTTTTTCCAAAAATGGAATGTTTGATTAATTTCTAAAACCATGAATTTCTAGTTTAAATTAATTGATAATAATTGTATTACCTTACAAACCTTAAAAACTAATGTAAAAATGTCTAACTTTTACCGGGAAACATTTTTAAAGTTCTATTAGGCTCCTCCTCAAGATGAAAAGAAGGGGAAAGATAGTACACACAAACAACTGTACAACTAAACGCAACATCAAACAAACCATGATGAGTAAAATGATAGTTAGAATCAAGTACAAAGCATCCAAATAAATAAATAGATAGAGACACAAACTTATAAAAGTTTGTGTATTTTTCTGAAGGTGATTAAACCGTATGTCCTCACGGTATTGTTTGCTAAATGAACTTAGGATCTAAAACTAAACCAGTTTAGGAAATCAGATTTTTGAAGTTATAAACATTGGGTCTAAAGGTTTGTGAATATCAATTTACACGATTAATAAATAAAATTCTACACGAACGTTTTCCTCATTTCTTATTTTCTCTACATTTTTCTTTTCATTGAGATCGACTAACTCGCTATTTCATAACAGTTTGATAACACATCAAAAAAGATATCGAAACTGCCACTTGTGATATTATCTAAGAAAGACTTAAAACACACTTCGGATTCGTAAAATGACGATAGAATGGTTTTCTTAGTCATCTTAGCTTATACGCTAAACCATCGATTTTGAAAAACGAGTAAAGGTCATCTCTCATGGAGAGGGAACTTGGTGGAAACGGTATCTCTACTATTGAGGAGGAGAGAGTGATAATGATCTTTTCTAGTCCATACATAATAAAATTTGATAAGACTCACTTATGGCAGCTAAGTCTACGAGACTTCCATGTGAAAAAATAATTGCGGAGTATCTCTATCCATATAAGAGGAAGAATGGATCATAGATATCTCATGACCTCGACATGAGGAAGTTAGTTTAGATTTCACTGAAACAAAAATTTCTATGGACGAAAAACACCTATCCTTTAGAAGGAAGTCGATGGAGGTGTAATTATCTACCTATGGAAGGATGGTAGAACTGATCTCTCTTGATCTCGACAAGATGAAGTTTGTGTAGATATTTCAATATAGGAGAAATGTAAAGAACCAAAGTCTTCAAAATAGAGTTGCTTGACTAAATTATTCAGTTGTTAGTATTCTTCTGCAACACTAAAACGCCGGTGCCAATAATCAAAAGATTCGGGGTGGCACATACAAGAATAACTGGGTAGAGAAATCAAGATAAGTGAGCAACCATCAAGGGTAAAAACGTGTTCAAATCTTGTTATCATTATAGCCATGAGCAAAATTATTTTTCATATTTAACAATTTTAGGGAGGATAAAAGCTTCAAACTTGGAAGCACATGTGAATTTAAAGCTCTTATGTCGACAAATGCAAAGCAAAATGCCTGGTGGAAGAATAAATTCACTCCATAGACTTCAATCTAGTTCACTAACAAGAAATGGGAGCTTCTTGAGTGGGAGATGGCATCGAGGACATAATCATTAAAACTTAATTGCAGAGAAGACATAAGTGACTTTTTCGGATGTTATTCATGTTAGTATATGGAATTGAGCAGTGCAAACCTGAATGGTGAACTAACTTCAGTGGATGGGCAAGAGAAGCGGTCAAAGCTAGTGAGGAAGAGGTCTCAAGAGAAAGCTCCTCTAGTTGCATGGATCATAGCAGTAAGGACCGATATAAATTTGAAGAGAGCATAGTCTAAAAAATTCAAAACTATGAGGCTTTGGTCTAGATCGAGAGGAGTGAGGGCTTCTTCTAGAGGTGGCGTGGAGGATGAGTTTGAGATGAGAGATGTGGTTGACAGTTCAATGACGGAGCAATAGATTTTTTGACATAGAAAACCGCATTGTCGGAATATGGAATAGCATCAAAGATCTATTGAGAGAAACGGCCCGCCTGAGAATACTGAGAATGTAATCAACATTACTTTAATCAAAAAACATGAGACAACTTCCGATGGCAGTGAAATCTTTAAGGCGGCCAAAACCAGCCCATATATGATGGTCTCCAAGCCTGTACGAATACATAAGAGACTCCAAGCTGAGGAGAGAAAGTCGACATCCTCTAGTTTTTCCTTGAAAGCGGTGGATGAGACTCTGCAAATCGTAATGATGCTCCATGATGGATATAAGATATACATAGTGGTAGCATGAGATCTGAGATTCGTCAAGGCTGAGACATATGCGCAAACCTAGATTGGCTTCTGTGGTGTCAGCACAATGTGTCGAAGGTAGTAAATATTTTTAGTGAGCCGTCTAGGAAAGAATAAGCTCATCTGGGTTAGTAGACATCAATCGCAATGAATATAATACTGCAAGAGAGAGAGAGAGAGAGAGAGAGAGAGAGATAGGCAACCATAACTATGAATCAGAGGAAATCGCAATGATGAAAGAAAGTTTGGACGAACACGACATAAGAATTCATGCGGTCGCAACACCAACATATTCTCATCGCCAAACATCTACCGAACCATTTTTTCCGCCTTGGACCTTCATAGACGGCCTCACTAATAACAGAAGGTGAAGGTGCATGTAAAAAAGCAAAGAGAAGAAGGACAATCTCTTAGAAGGGGTGATGTTGGTGCTAGAGCTCCACCAATGTCAGAGAAAGGGCTCATATCTTAGGTCTCGTTATTTGTGTACACGAGAGTTTGAATTTCCACTAGTACTGCTGTAAAGATCACTTAACATGAGAAAAATTGTTTTGTAAAAAATAATATTGTGCCAACTATGAGTGGACATTCGAGGTTTTAGATCTGTTTCATTCAGACTATTCAGACATAGACGTTTGAGATCCATTTAAGAACTAGTCAACTTTCGGATCGGTCCTAGTGGCGGACCCAAAAATATTTTTTATGTGGGCCATAATAAAATTTAAATAACTTTAAAATAATTATATATTTTATAAAAAAATTAATATAACACAATCAAATATAATTTTGGATGATGTTTTCCATAAAAAAATAGAAAAATTAGAAGCACACAATTTGATTATTCCATACATATTTACAAAATATTTTTTATTTATTTGGTAATTTCTTAGAATTAGATATGTATGGTTTTGTGAATCACATAAATAAATTAAACATTTCGAATTTATCGCTTTGTATATTTTTTTTATAGTTTTATCAATTTATGTGTTTAGTATTAGTTAGTAAAATGTATATTGTTATTTATCCATATACATAAAAACACTTGTTTTATATCACATCAAAACTAATGTGTTAAAACTTAAATGTAAAAAAAAAATATTTACATGACACATAATTGCTAACAAATAATGATGTAGAATCTTAAAATTAATTATCTTAAGGAATAAAAAATTGGATAATTAAATCAGTATCAATGAACTCATGATAATTTAAGTATCTATCCTATTTTTTTTTTTATTTTAAAAGAACCTACTAAATTGCCTCATGGTGTGACGATCTCACCCATTAACACGCCTAACATCTTTTCCTTGAGACCTACGTCTAAAATTTGTCGGAGATTTTAGATGTATACACGTTATCAATCAAATAAACACATAATAACCATGGATTTTTTTTTTGAACTTCTAATTTCCCTTTAAAAGAAGGAGGTTAGGTTGATTTCCTTTCCAATAAATAGAGAAACCTTCATTCTATTATCTCACCCATCTAACTTAATCGATCATGAAAAATACAGAAAAATTGAAAGTTTTGCTCATTGACAGTAGTAGTGATGAGGTAGATTTAAATAACTTCCTGATTAACAACTCTTTAATCTAGCTTTAAGTGTAACATTATGATTCTCCTCCGTCTGAAGCTGTTTTTTGTAGAATATATATCATGTTTTTTCCATATGTGATAATTTGTCTATGTGGTCAAACCAAAATATTCTAACATCAAACTATGTTTTTATCAGTTGGTGGAAAGTGACAAGGTGTTAGTAGTTGCTGGTTATTGAGAAAAATTGATGTCGGAATATGGCTCTTCAAAGCTCATCATGGAGTGGAGAATATATGCATTCGGCTAAGGTTTTGAATGGTTCTTGTGGACTTCTTAAACGAAGTCAGAGAAGGTTTGAATCTGCCAAAGAAAGACCTGACTTTGAAGCTCACATTTCAATACCCGTAGTGGTTATCAATTGATGAGGGCAACAAGACTCCTCCACAGTACATCAACGATAAACATGACCTGGAACTGTTCATCTCACTTGGGAGGCAAATAGAGGAGGTCAACTTGTTCGCAACTTTAAGTCATCCTATTTACGCCGGCTGTTCTATTTTAAAATCTCAGAAGGCAATGCAAAAGAACATGCAACCTGAAACCTTGATTAGGGATGATATGATTGTTGACTCCACCAAAGACAGTGAAGATGAGTAGCATGAATTTTCTATGGAGGAAACTCCAAATAGCAACAATACGACGAGGAACCTTCTTCCTGAATTTAACAATGTTGTCGTATATAATACTCATACTCTAACAATACATCCATTTTTATTTGTAATCAAATGAGAAATTACAATGATGGCTCCTCCTCTGACGTAAGAAAAGCTGCAAAGGGAAAAGGATTTGTGGTTTATGTGAGGGAATCTTCTGAGAGTAATGTACAACCAGATGGGTTTACAATGCTTTCACGAAATGGAAGCCTGTCACAACATCAACTTTTGATCCTAATCTTTTGACGTTATAAGTACCCATGTTGGTCCTTCTATGAGCCATTTACCAATGAACATGGCAACAACAACCACCGTGGCCATTGATAATGTTTTTAGACTTCCAACAAAACGGTTAAGTGTTTGGGTTGATACGGACGAAGCACTCATCAAGTTCTTAAATGACAAAAGCGACAATCCATCATTGCTTTTTAGAGATGCTCCTCTTGTTTTCGCAGACAGTTCTGGTGATGGTTAGTAGACACTTTATATAAATATCTTTTCTATATATATTTATTTTTATACACATTCTATTTACATATACTGACTATTTTTCATACTTAGTTATCAATGCAACCATTTACAATATCACTTACGAAGGAGACAAAATATTTGTGGGAAGGGTGTACAAGTCGAAGGACGACTACAAAATAAAAATTGTTATTCACACAATTAACATGAAATTTCACTTCATAGTTTCGAAGTCTAGTCCTAAATTCATGATTTTAAAGTGCATATCAAGGCATCAATCGTGGACCAGTCTGAAAACTTCCGGATAAGGCAAGCCACGTTCATCTACACATGTAATGTGGATGAGCGAAGGCATTACCACCGTTTGGCGACCACACAAGTTATATGAGAGCTAATTGCTTCAAGATATGTACGAATCAAACGAGGACCATCAGCGGCATGGATACATAAAATACTCCTTGACGAGTACAATGTAAACATATCTTACTGGAAAGCATGGAGAGGAAAAGAGATTGCTATGGATACTGCCCTTGGAACAGTTGCTGGTTGTTATGCTTTGCTTCTGGCATATATCAATCTTCTTCAAAATACCAATCCTAGAAGCATTTGCCATATAGAGTTCTCAGAGTTGCCCGATGGCAAAGAAGTTTTAAATATTGCTTCGTCTCATTTGCAGCTGCTATTAAAGGCTACCAATGGATCCAAAAGTTATGGATGTTGATGGGACAGTTCTCAAAGTTAGATACGGGGGAGTTCTTGTTTTCGCATGTTGTCAATACGCGAATTTCCAGATTTTCAAAATGACCTATGTTATCGTCAGTGGTACAAATGTTGCTGCTTGGGAATGGTTCTTTCATAAGTTGAACACATTTATCCCTGACATCCTGGATCTTGTTTTTATTTCAGAAAGGTATCCTAGCATTTACATGGGGATGAGGAAAGTTATTATTTTATTGAATAACCGTAATATTTTGTTAGTATTTATAATCCATGACCATAATTAATATTGTGCATTTGAATGTTTATACTGATTTTTATGACTATATTATTGGTCTTTATCTACTATTTTCTTTGCAGGTTTATGTGGTTTCTCAACATGGTGCATGTGTCGTCCATTTGTATCATAATATCATAACACAAGTCAAGTCGTGGAAGATTGCAAATCTTGTTGCCAAAGCAGCTAGGTGTTACAATTGCTGAGTTTAATAAGTATTTTGCAAAAATTCAATCATTGAACACGGAATGTGTTGCCTACTTGATCGAAATCGGTACATGTATTTGAAGTTTATCTATTTTTGTTTACAGAAAAGTATGACTAATAGATATATTTATAGTCATAATATTATTTCATGTTAATATTCAAACTATTTCGTTTTACTTATTTAATAACATGGGTAATAAATGCTCACGGTTTCCGCACTGGACTCGATGTCATTTTAGGAGCAACATGTACAACATTATGGATTCAAACATTATTGAATCATGGAACAATGTTAGAAAAGAAGCCCGTGAATACCCTCTTATATGTGAATACATCCAAGTAATTTATTGGTTTGCTATTAGGTGTGCTAAAGCTGTTAGAGAGACTAATATTATGACATTGCATGTTCGTTATAACTTGGAGAAAAAAATTGAAGTTTCAACAGCTTATTTTGTTCGTCCAATTTGTTCCATGAAATTTGAAGCTCATCCCCTGACGGCGCTTCTTTCATTGCGAAGTTAGATGTTCGAACATGTTTTTGTAATGAGTGGTAATTAATTGGACTACTTTGTGAACATGCTTTCGCATGTGATGCACGAGTTGGTTTGTCTACCGACGCTATGGTACTAAATGTGTACTTTGTCGAGGCATGGACAAATACATATGTGGAGAAGATTTATCTCATACCCGTTGTTGGTGTCTAGCCTTTGGGAG
This sequence comes from Anastatica hierochuntica, assembly GCA_900406275.1. Classification (NCBI taxonomy): domain Eukaryota; kingdom Viridiplantae; phylum Streptophyta; class Magnoliopsida; order Brassicales; family Brassicaceae; genus Anastatica; species Anastatica hierochuntica. The sequence goes on from OVAN01003986.1 coordinate 13,847, forward strand.
CAATAAACAAAAGTCAAAATACGAATACACTTCCACCGAAGATAATACGTCCATCAAGGAAGCCAAAGAAGTTGTGAGTCAAATCACATGGAGAGTTTAAGGTATAATGAAAATTTTTTTGCAGACTTAGTATGACTATTACAATTGTTGTATAGAACGTCTACTTATTTAGAGTTTATTAATTTCCCTTACATATTTCATTTTCAGAAAACGACCACCAAAGCTAAGAAAAGATGCAGTCGGTGCTTTGGTCTGAGATATAACAAAGCATCTTACCGTTATGGAATTTGAAATAACCAAACTATGTAAAGGGTAACATTTTTGGTATTATTGAGAGGCATACTTAATAATGGAAGCAATCTCAACTACTAGTAGATTGCATTATCGGCACAAGTCTAGAGCAATTTTATAATTAAACAAAATAGTCAATTATATTCAATCATTTGAATTATAGATTATTATTTGTTATAAAACTATAGCTTTAAGGCTTTAGTAGATTCTGGGGATGTACAGTTTTTGTGAAGCCATGTTAGACCTCTCAATTTGCTTGTTCTATAAAGTTTTTTGGCCTCTTAATGCTTGACTACAACTTCCAGGAACATATCAGTTAAAGCTTTTAGATATTCTATATTTTATTAATACTAACAACATAAACGAAAATAGCTATTCTATTAACAACGTATAATAGAAACATGGGAACAGTAACATGCTAAACAAACTTGAAAAATAACTCAAAGATGTTCTACATTAACCTAAAAACTTAAACATAGACACAAATAAATAAGCAAACAGTGGCTTCTAGAGTTAGCCAACTAAACAAAGTTAGAAACATGAAATGTAATAGTATGTATACAAAACAAAAAATAAAATATATAGAAATTTAAAACAGAAATAATGTAGGAGTAGTAATGCAAACAACACATATTTAGATAGGAGTTGTCTCGGGTTTCAATGACTTGAATGCGAAAATTGCATAATTCGCAGATGCAAACTGCAAGTGTTCTAGAGTGAGTAGATGTGCATCTTCAAAATTTCTTAAAGCGTGTAGCTCCATCATGACCAAAAATCCAATAGCAGACAAGCCTTAAAAAAAGAAAAAAATTACCATAGAATAACACGGGCATTGTCGAAATAGAATGTCTACTTGTGGTTAGTACCTTCATCGTCAACACTGAGTGGGAGTTCCATATTCGAAATTTTAAAAGGCTCAATAGGTTTACACTTGGTCTCAATGGTCATTCCATGTTTGTGAACCAGAAATGGAAGTAAAACATCAATTGGTTTAACTAATAGATTGAATACCTCCGAAGGATACTTTGACCAATTGTTGTTGACAATATGATATTTTCAGTCAGTGAAATCGATGACAAGGCTAACCCAATGTCTTCCTTGTATGGAAAATGGAACATATAGGAAGTCGACTTCTTTAAACCATTTTATATGATGATCCCATGATGCTCTTGTCAATGAACTAATGTAGAAAAAGTCTTTATTGACGGCCTTTGAGAAAGCTATGTACTGCCTTTTTAGTTCTGTCAGGAAACTCGATGGAAGAAAATCATAACGACATTGCAGATGCATATCCCGTTGAAACTTTGCAAACACAATAAGCATGTCCATTTCCTATGTTTAGTAATGAGAATTATAATTAATCTAGTTATTATTTTAACATGTCTTAATATTTAATAAAATTGATTATGTTGAATTAACTATCAAACAACCTAGGGCGTAAATAATTTGTTGCCTGATATACGCACATGAAAGTTGTATTGTCCAAAACATCACCGCTAAAAATTTTGTATGTCATACAATGTCAACGATGTTGTTAATTTATAGATTATTTTATTCCATAATAATTTATTGTGGAATAATAAATATCTGAAACTTACATCAAAGTGTTAAATAGCTTGCGGAAAGAGTCAGCTGTTCTAGTTTGAGAGGGGGGGGGGAATTGGTTAAATTTTCCAGCCAATAGTTGGATTGTCTTTAGAATCCACCTTCCCAATATTCTTTTTCGGTTTGTCCACTAAAGGGGGTGAATTTATTTGGATCTAGTACGTTTGCTTGTCCGTTGTTCGTACATGGAAACATTTACCTCCACCTTTCTAGTTTGGCATCGACATTCTTCTTATCCTAATGTGAAAACGAATGACCAATTATAAAGATGACACGAAGAAAAAGATTTAAAGTAAGGAAAAAAAATTTACCCTCTTTTGAACGTTGATGTTGCTTGGATCTTTCTTTGGATCGGGCTCAGTAAGTTGCCCACTTGGGATTTGCTGAAACATAGTTTAACACTTATGTTATAATTGAATGACTATACCATTTTATTAGTATGCCTATTATATTTCAAACAAAGTGAAATAAAACCATATTGTCGTTTCAAAATTTTCTAACATCAGTTACTGGATTCTCGACACTAACATGTATCCCAACCACATTTTCGCCACGACTACCAGCATACAAACTCTACATTTAGTGGAAAACATAAGGTGATAAACATTTGCATAGATATACTATGTTTATAAACTATAATAACTTGTCAACTATCTAAAATTTTTTGTGGTCGGTGAAATAAATTGTTATATTCCTATTTGACTGTGGTGTCTAACGAAACCTCTTTCCTCGCACTAAAAACCGAAGATGTTTTCACTGATTAATTTCCCAACGCATGCAATTCAAGAAACACAAATAAAATTTATATTAGCAGTAATACAACTATTAAAATGACTCTATCATAATAAGAAAAATATAAAAGAACAAACTGGATCAGCTTCCTGTTGCGATTGTGGTTATGGTTAGCCAGTGGAGAACCATTGGACGTATCTTTCGGTGAGGTCAAACCGTCATCAGCAGGGGGCTTCAATGTCCTTTGATTGGGTAAACAGTACAGGAGATACAAACGCACTGAAAAAGAAAAAAGTACTAAATCAGATGAATAACCACATTTTTATTTAGATTGACGACGCAATATTAATGCTTACATTCTAAACAGTGTCTTCATTTTCGCTAACAGTCGCATGGACTTTGGTGCATACAATGTTTATCAAAGTATCGTAGTCATCACCACCAACTTTTTTGAAGTACTTTTAGTCAGAGGTGCTTTTCGTGTGGTTTAACGCAGATAATGTTAGTTGCAAATATATGAAAACTTAACTAATATGCACCTATAATAAATAGGATGACTATATATTATGTAAATAGTACGACTAGTAAATATTTTATAAGAGTTATACTATTTTTATGAATTAACAGACGTGTTGTTCCTATATCAATGAACAATTTATGATTTGATTGAGCAAATTACTTTAACTAAATGGAGACTGGAGTACCTAGTGTTGAATGGCGTTGGGAACTACCACTAGTAAAATAGTGAGTGTCGCTGTAATCAGCATTGGAAGGACCACCAGGAAAATTCGCAGCATTAGACTCTTTAATCATCTCTTTAACGTCAGTAAGAAAATACTTTAGAACGTTAGTCACAAGCTCTTTTAAATTTTCAACATAAGGCTCCACAACAGTAGGTATACGGGACACAAAGATGTTAGCCATCTTTTTCACATTTCGTTTCATCATCACTATCATGGGTATCTTCCACATCTTCATCAGAGAGAGAGAGAGTATGAAGGATCTACGCTAACTTTCTTACTTTTCCTTTTTTGGTTGGCCTTGTCCCTAAAACTTTTCTTAAGAGGGGATGGTTCATCGTCATCGCTATCTTCGTTCTCGGAAAGGTCATCCACGTCGACCAACTTTTTACAACTTTTCTTTTCAACTATTTCGGTGAAGCGGTAACCTTCTGTCAATGAGTTATGTTCGATAGTATAATCCTCCCGGATGAGCAACACCATGTACGGAACCCTATTGTCAGGTTCATCGTCGATAAACTCGTACTCACTTACGTATGCTTCTAATCCATCAGCAATGCACGAGGTCACCACAACCTATACAGAAAGAGGAAAGGCAAGGAGTCAAAGTTCAGAATCTCATATAGTAAGGATACAAAAATAGTATTACTAAAGAGACAAACATACTATTATTTTAGACATATTATGAAAATCAGAAATGACAATTGCTCTTAAAATTTACTTGGTCGCTCTTATCCAGTACTTTGACATGGTCAACATTGATCATTACGCTGATCTCAACTAAGCAACGAACAATATCCTTGATAATCGTATTTTCCTTCTCAACACATCGGGTCAATATCATATTGTTGACTATTTTTGGAAAAGCTGCTACAGTGACAAGCATAATGACTTGGAAAAATCCTTGAATTGAAATCGATTGATGTGTAAATTTAGAAACTTCTCGTGCTTTTGCATTGGTCACTATTAACATAAAGGATTTATGACCCCAAGGGAATGCCATAAATGCGTTAATGTCTTCTACGATAGCAAAATTTTCTTTTTTAATTGGATTTTGCAGTGATGTTGGAAAATATATTTCATATACAAGTAGAAGCAACACTAAGCGGAATTTGGTGATCGGGTCCTTGTATTTTTTTCGAGCATGAGTTTCCCATAGATCCAGGTTGTCGTTGGTTTCTCCTCATACTAAAACATTTGTTTAAATCTTTTCAGTGGTTGTTGATTGTGTAGCCTTTCCTTTCCCTTTACTGTTTTTTCTTAAAATCAAAACATCCATGTTGCTTCCGCAATTCAGTCCAGTAACTTAGCAAACTCTTTCAGACTATAACGTATCGGTTTTCCCTCAAACAACTACCAAAGTTCATTATTTTTATTGGTCACTAATTGTCTCAAAAGAAGGTAGTGCACAAACATCATTGAGAATGTGTGATTTCCCATCTGAAACAAGTAACCAAACTGTGATGCAAGAAGCTCCTCCTTATGCTCACCATCCAGTGTCAGTTTTATGTTGTCAATCCATCGAAGAATAAAGTAGTTGTTAACCCTCTTTTGGCGTGTAGACTCGAATTCAATCTCAAATAGTCGTGGAGGCAATGAAACCTCTTCATTGAGCTCCATTATCTGAATGAGAGAGCAAGGGGTTTACATAGGAATTTTTTTCAAAATTCATATGAATGATATAATTGTAGCATGTATATTTTGTTAGAAAATGTTTCATCAAATAGACGTACTATTTCAAAAATCAAAAATGGACCAGGAAATTGGTGTTCAATGATTTCCCAAATCTGAATAACATAATAAACAGTCTAAATAAGTAGGGAAATAGTAAAATTCTTCAACCTAAGCAATCAAAACGAAAACGACAACAGGAGCATAAAACCAAAACATCTACTAAATAAAAGTGTTGACAATGAAAGGCAAATATTGGTGACATTTGCAGACTTTTAAACATTTTATCACTTTATATTGTGCATCAACGAGACTCTAATTAACCAAATTGAGAAACGAAAATTCGGATCATTTTGTAAAAAAAGTTAAACAAATCTCACCAGAAACTAGTTTTAGTAAGTATGCGCCCTGCGATTGTTATACGGTCGCTGTAAATTGAAGATGTGAAGGATTGCAAAAGTTTGCAGAGGTTAAGGAAGACGGAGATTGTAAGAAGTATAAGGGGAAAGGGGTTATTGTATGATGCCACCACGTTTCTCTCTCCCACTCTCTCACGACACTGTCATATCTAATTTACGGATTTCAAGATTTTGATTCAGCTTTTAGATAAAACAATAGGTTTGTAGGTGTGGGGAGGGAAGGGCACAATGGACATTTTAGTGGGAAAGAGAAAAAGCTATTACTTTCTCTTGCATAAAAGTTTGAATAATCGTCTGACATATGTTATTCAATGTAACTGGCCTAAAAAATTATGCTTTGAATGTCCGTATATGTAAATTAACGATGTTAAAAGATTGATCCTTCTATATTAGATTAAAACAACAAAAATGATCGATTGAACCTAAAATCTCAATATTTTGGAGGTGCAACCACAACCATTTTCTCTATAAAAAAAATTAACAACCATTTTTCCTATGCAAAATTGCTAATAGATTAGTTAAAATTTTCTTTTATATTTTTTACTTGGTTCAACTGAACCACCATCTTGCAATATGGGTCTGCCTTTGGTCGGTCCGCGTGGTTTTATAAATTTTCAAGAGATCTAAAATGATACCAAGAAGTAGGAAACCCGGAAAGTACATGAATCACCCAACAAAAACTCAAATGATCCAAATAAACGAATTATCCAAAAAAATACTAAATAAAAATATCATTTTTCTTTATTATTATAAAAGTATGTGTATATATATAGTTTCGGGTATTCTAGGTACTCGGCTGGTTTTCAATTCAGTTCCGTTTTGATTCGGATACCCAAATTTTTTTTTCATATATGAACCACTCGGGTTTTCATGGTTTTTCGGTTTGGTTTTGTGCGGATCTAAATTACTCAGTTCAGATTTGGTTTATTTCATTCTTATCCAAATAGGTGTTAAATTTTGGTTAATTTGTCTAGCTCTTATGTCAACCTTAAATTCTAATATCTTTCTATGAGTCGTGAACTTCCAAATGTTAAATTCCATTTTACGTGCTAAACTGAAATTAATAAATTTTTAAATTACCTTACTTTATTTATAGAATAAAAAAAAAGAAATATATGAAAGGGTTATTCTACAGATGAAGAGATAAATGAATTGATATTTACTTCTAATTTTTCTTTTCTCTTTTCATTTCACTCAATTACAACCACCTACATTCCTAGTATATAGTTGTTAATGTTACATCCAAATTTTGTTGGTATTATATAAGAAGCCAAATTATATTCACATTATTTCGTAAGCATGTCGATGTGAGGAGTGTGTCCCAATCATTATTACATTTACAGAAGGAAAGTGTTAACTGTAATGAAACTACATTATTTAATAGAACATACATGGAAGAGTTGCTATCTTTACGCAATTGGCCAATGAAAACACACACAAATGGTTGTTCTCTCTGTCGGATAAAGATAGAACCCTCTCCTAAGACCTCTTTTTTTGTTCCTTTCTCTTGAAGAAACACTCAAATAATAAATTTAACCCCTTTACATGTACATATATATATATATATGTGTGTGTTCATTTTTTAACCTAAATAAATTATTCAGTTATTCTCCGTGTATTACATACTTAGTTATAATCGTAAAACATGTTTATTCCTCATGATAATAGTTGGATAAAATGAAGAATATATAAATATACTTGCCATTATGTTATCAAAAAACAAACTCACGAATTCAGTCGAATTAGTTCGTAGTAATCTATATATATTGAGAAGCTCCTTTAGCTCTAGTGGCAAGGAGGCATCTCACCTAAGTCCGTTCAAATTTCGACACTCGCATTTGTGCGAGTTACCCCATATGTGGGGTTAAAGGCTACTGGATCAGTCCGTTGTGATCCGGATTTTTCAGTATGAGGTTAATAAATTTTCGATATAGAGTTAAGGGCTATCGGGTCGGCCCGTTATGGCCCGGATTGCGGAAAAAAAAAACTATATATATTACCATACTAATCGACTTCAATGATATATTTACTTTCTAAAACACGATCATTAATTAATTTTTAAAATACTTTGCAGATCTCAACCGATGTTGTATGATAGGCTTACTAGCTAGCTAGTACCTCTAGAATATTAAACAACCAATAATAATTTACGTAGCACTTTACAAAATCAAACAAAAGTTCAAATTTTGGAAGTTGTTTTACAAAAAAATGATTTGAGAAACACTATTTTTCTTATCGCTATGTAAAAGTTTTAACTCTAACGATAATCAATTTAGAATTTTTAAAACCACACATTCAAAAACCTATAAAAAGGATCACTTAGGACAATAGGAAATTTATTACCATTGCCAATTTGCCATGAAACGATTGTTTTTTGTCAACACCATGAAACAATTTATAAAACAAACATCAGAAGAGGCCGACATTTTTGTACAATAACATTTATAGAAATGTTTTGAAAATAGTACAGAATAATTCAATAATTGCCTCATATAAGATTTATTATAAAAAAGAGCAAAAGCGAAGTTAGGCTCCAGGTTAAATAAAAAAGTAACAATCTCTCTCTAATTTACCGCAGTCAATTTCCTTTTTTTTCCACCGTTGAGACTTAACGGCACTGTCATTTTTTATTCCTGATATTTAACGAAACTGTTAAATAACATAAAATAGATCGTCCGCCATCCTTAACGGCACCATCATACAACTCCAAACACGACCGCGAGTACCGTTAAATCTCCACACTCGCCATTTAACGTCATCCACGTGTCTATCATGCGTAAGCCAGGTTGGAAAATAAACTATCCTAGACGCGTGAACCATCAAAGCGCGTGGCTTTACTCAATTGGGAATTCCACGAACAAGTAGAGGGTAAAATGGTCTTTTAACAAAACCGAGATCACTGTCTTTCTCTCTCTCCCTCCCTCTCTCGCTCGTTTCGCTTTCCTCCTCAGTTCTTAAAAGTCTCTCTTCTTCCTCTTCGTCTTCTCCACTGCTCCACTCACAGATTTTTCCTCTCTAGCTTTTAAGCTATCTTTGGCAATATTGCTACGTTACGGCGAGAGAAGTGAAACAACAGAGTTCTCAAATGGAGAAAAAGCAAGGGTTCTTCTCTGCTCTCAAACACGAAGTTGTGAGAGGTCTCTCACCGTCACGGTCAAGGACAAGGTCTCGCTCCGTTAGTCCCGCTCGTTCTAGTTCGCCCATGTCAGCTCTCTCCTGGGGGAGGAAGAACTTCACCGGCGGCGGCGGAGGCGGAAGCGGAGGGTACTGTATGGCGCAACCGGAGCCGTTGGTCGGAAGATCCGGAAGCTTGAGACCCGTAATGGAAGGTCCCGATCCAGACGAAGGAGGAGGCAATATAGGAGAATCTAAGCGACTCGGGTCGGGTCTAGGTCACTGGGTGAAAGGTCAGCTGTCTCGAGCTCCGTCCAATGCTGCGACGGCGGCTTACCGGAGAAATGATCTGAGACTACTCCTCGGTGTAATGGGAGCTCCTCTTGCTCCCATCCATGTCTCCTCCTCCGATCCTTGGCCTCATCTCAGTATCAAAAATACCCCAATCGTTAGTCTCTCTCTCTCTTCTTCTTCTTCTTCTTCTTCCTTCTAGATCCTTTACAAATCAATGATTTTTAAAAGTTTAATTTTCTGTAGAATGTTTTAATTGGTCGTTGGTTGGTGGAAATTGATGTCATTTTCTTTGGTGGGATTTAATTTTCTTAAACAAATTTTTGATTTTTTTTTCTTTGGTATCTTCTGAAGAAGACTTCACTGTTCATCATTCACTGATTCTGTTCTCTCTTTCTCCGGCGATGTTTTTTTCATGTAGGAAACATCATCAGCTCAGTATATTCTTCAACAGTACACAGCAGCTTCCGGTGGACAGAAGCTGCAAAACTCCATTAAAAACGCTTATGCGATGGGTAAGCTCAAGATGATAACTTCAGAGCTCGAAACATCTACAAGAACAGTCAGGAATCGAAACCCATCAAAGGCTGAGACTGGTGGTTTCGTTCTCTGGCAGATGAATCCAGACATGTGGTATGTTGAGCTTTCTGTTGGTGGTAATAAGGTTCGTGCTGGCTGCAACGGCAAGCTCGTTTGGCGACACACTCCTTGGCTCGGTTCTCATACCGCTAAAGGACCCGTCAGGCCTCTCCGCCGTGGACTTCAGGTGAAAACAACAACCGATTTGTGTTTGGAACTAATTTGTTTGAGAGGTCTCAAAGAGATTCTTAGTGTTTTCTTGTTGGTTTTTAAATGGTTCAGGGACTTGATCCGAGGACTACTGCGACCATGTTTGCAGAAGCCAAGTGTATAGGAGAGAAGAAGGTGAATGGTGAAGATTGCTTCATTTTGAAGCTATGTACTGACCCTGAAACTCTAAAGGCGAGGAGTGAAGGACCGGCCGAGATCATAAGGCATGTCCTCTTTGGCTACTTCAGTCAGAAAACAGGACTTTTGGTTCACATCGAGGATTCACATTTGACTCGGATCCAATCCAACGGTGGTGATACTGTATTCTGGGAGACCACATACAACTCGTCCCTAGACGATTATCGCCTGGTCGAAGGGGTCATGATTGCGCACTCGGGACATTCGGTTGTGACCCTTTTCAGATTTGGGGAAGTGGCAATGAGCCACACGAGGACAAAGATGGAAGAAAGCTGGACTATTGAGGAAGTTGCTTTCAATGTTCCCGGTCTGTCTCTCGATTGCTTTATACCACCAGCTGATCTCAAGTCGGGTTCATTAAACGAATCCTGCGAGTACCCGCAAGAGGAAAGAGGGAAGACCAGCGCGGCTGCATTGACTGCAGCTCACAAGGCCAAAGTTGCAGCCTTGGAGAAGAAGAGCTTTGAAGATAGCCGCCCGGTTTGGCATACTGATGTCTAACGTTTAAAAGAGGATAGCTTATGACTACAACAACTCTTGAAGGTAGCATTAGCCGATGACGACGATTCTCAGATGGAAAAAAAAGATCAGATGCAATGTGTTCATATGCTGGTAACTTAAGCTAACTCTTTATTTAGCAGTTTCATCGGATTTAGGAATCAGGTAACCGAAGATTCATGGATTCAAACCGAACCCAAATGAATCTTCTTCTTCTTTTTTTTTTTTACTCTAGTCTCAAGAGAATGAGATGGAGTTTGGATTTGGATGTTTACTTGTCTTTCAGTTTGTTAGTTTATTAAATTTTTCACCTTCAACATTTTTTTGAGCAAAGGTGAAGGCAAGAGAAGGAGAATTGCCACACTGCTTTTTTAATTGTAGTTTCTTCTACTATTAAGTGTTTGTGTTCAAAAGAAAAATCAACTCTCTAATTACGAATCTTGATATTGTTTATCTTTCTATTAAGATAGCTTTTGGTTTTATGTATATGCTTTTTCTTATCTTCTCTGCTTTCTCTGAAATGATCTGATCCAGAAACCTATTGGCCACTTGCAGAGGAAGGAAAAGTAAGAACATAATGTGAACAAAACAAGAAAGATGCCAAAGAGAATATAACCAAATAACATTTCACATTCATCAAGATAATGTGAAAATGGTGTTTTTGGATTTGGGTTAATCAATAACTATAATGTGAACATAGATACATATGAAAGAGAGAAAGAGAGAGGACCCCTCGAGAGTCGAGTCCAGACATACATATATACACACGGCCACATTTATGAGATAATCTCTACACTCTTTTAAGTATTGTTTTCATAGTTTGTTGGCAATTGGTTTTAACTACTATTTTTGATATTTCTTGATGTGAAGCTGAGTATACTTTGTTAGGCCATGCCCATTAGTGAATCCAAAAAAAAAATTAATTTTTTTATTTTTTTTCGTTTTAAAAAAAAAAAAAAAATTAATTTGGATCAATCGTGGACCGCCACGTGGCGTGGAGTCCACGGAATAGTCAGTGAACCGATTCATCCCAGTGAAACTCAACGATACTAGATCTTAAAAAAACTAATAATTTTGGGATATGTGAGAGACTCCCCATTGAACCTTCAATGGGGATGCCCTTATGTTTGGTGACTTTATATTTACTACATCTTCAGCTTCAAAATTAAATATTTTACGAAATTTTTAACATGTATCTATCAATTTCAAAACATTTTATTGGCGTATTAAAATAATGGTTGTGGGGATAAGATGATATAAAATGAATTTGACCCTCTTTGAATGCTTCTGGACTATCTTTCTGCTTTTGGTAAAATTAATGACTTTTTCTTTGCTTTTCAGATTACAACTGTCTTCGTATTCTTCATTTATTCCTTTTTGTTTGTTTATTAGTATTTTTTGGTGAAATATTTTTTTGGTTAAGTAAACGGTACAAAAGTCTTTGATAAAGAACAATCGAAAAAGGTCGTTGGTCTTACAAACGTGAACGTAACCAAACTTGCTATTGAATTACGAGGAAAATAATAAACACGGGAAATAAAAAGTACTTTCATCATGAGAGATAAGGGAAAACAGTCAAATACTCCATCAATATTGCAGAAAAACAGTCGAAAGTTTCTTGCCAACCAATAAGCACACAAATGACACGATTGAGACATGAAGGTCTTTGTGGTGTTAAAACTCCATGTTTATGCTAAAAATGCCGAAACACTAGGTCCCTGAAAAAGGCGGTCACGGATAGGTAGAAAGACAACTCTCGCGGTCTAAATCTATTGGATATCAATATCTTTATCAGGCTTACGAAGATTCCAGAAGAAACTCCAGCGAGAACCGACATCAAAGATGAGAGAAATAGTCTTAGAAAGACGAGAGGTTGTTTGTGATAATGTCTCTCTCTTTCTTATAAATATTATGTATACTTTTATGTATTCTTTTGACATAGTATGCTAGTCCTATTACATAAAACTGAACGCGTTTAACATGAACGCGACACATAGGATAATTATAAATCATAAGATTATAACATGTATTCTTATTAATTTAGATCGTGACATGTGTCAGTCTAATAACACAAAATTAACGGCAGTATTACTTTCTAATTATTTAAAATTTCTAATTATTTAAATTGTAGAAAAAAGGAAAAATTTATATTTTTTAATATTACCTTCTATTTTTTCTACTTTTAAGTTATATATTTGATTTTTTCAACTTTATGTTTTAGATCAAAAATTTAAAATGAAAATGTAAAATTAGGGGAAAAAAAATAAAGATATGTAAGCATGTAGTTTACGATAAAAAATTAAAATAAAATAAGTAAGTAAGAGGAAAAATAAAAAAAGTCAAATATTTATTCACCAATTAGATTTATTTTAAATATGTTTCTCAGGTTTTTAAACTGATTTGGAACAATTAAAAAAATAAATCAAATTTTATAAAATATGATTTTGAAGTAGCTTAACATAAATCATAGTATAAAATTTAGTTGTCCGGTATTATCACATGGTTTATGAATTTTAGTGTTTTAATATTACTACTATATTGTCTATATATGTTACCATCATATCATGCTGATCCTAATCTAGTATTTTGTAATTCAGGTTCAAATAGAATTAAGAACAACTAGAACAAAAGGAGATTAAGATATATCGTATGATTTAGCGAAGCAAGCCAAAAGTTTCTTGTAGTTTGATTGTTTTAGAATCATATATCACAATTAAACATACTTTTAAGTTTTCGTTAAAGAATTGGCCAATGGATCTAGTGTTTTCTGTCATCCGAATAAACATTTTGAGAAAGACAACTTTTTTTTTGTTACATGATTAATGCCTGTCCTTTTTGTTTTTGTAGTGGGTACCTCATGTCGCAAAAATTTGCAATCCCTTGGCTCATAAGATATGCTTTTTTTTTCCCTCTTTTTTGATAGAAAAAGTGCGAAGAGAACTGTCTTTAATAAAAAAGTTTGGGGGAAAAAGTTCTTTCATTTT
>OVAN01003987.1:1828-27177 GCA_900406275.1 Anastatica hierochuntica
CGTTCGTAGAGCTTCCATTATCGATGAGTACCCTTTTCACCAAAAAGTTCGCCACCGATAATGAAATAACCAAAGCGCCATGATGTGGATTTAGGATTCCATCTTGTCCTCCAACCGTGAAGCTTATGACTTCTTGGCTTAGGTTCTGACGCTTGACTTTTGGGGTGCCATGATTGTTTTTTGCAAACTTTGTGCTTTTCTTTGCAGCGGCATATTTAATGCCACTTATCTATGATCCTCTGGATATGACATTTATCACCCTATCATGCCTTGGAGAATTCGGTGCTTGACGGCCTGTTGGGGCACCTTCTTCCTGACTATCTAGCATCTCCTTTGCTTTGTTAGAGAGGAATTCTCGTAGATGCCCTTTCTTGAGCAGCTCGTTGACTTCTATTCTTAAGTATATACAATCCTCCATTCTGTGACCATGGTCATTGTGGAATTCACACCATTTGCTCGGATTCCAGCGATGGACAGGCGACCTCATCTTCTAGGGCAATTTAACTTGGCCTCCCATCTCCTTCGGGACTCCTACCAGCTCCGCGCTCAATATTGATAGGTTGGATACGTCCGGCCAAGTATTTACTGGCGGGAATCTGTTGTCGTCCAGCTTACCCAAAGGCTTGTGTCCTTTGGCTCCCTTCTGTCCATCTTCTCTGGTAGGTCTCTAGTAGGACTTGTCGTCTCTGGCCATCTTCTCGTTCCTCATGACCCGAGATTCTTGCATGGCAAGTAGGTCTTCTTCCCACTTGATCTGCGCCTATGCGCGGGAGAGCACGTCTTCCATCGTTTTGCACTAATATTTTGTGAGCTCCTTGTACAGATGGCGTCAGCCAGAAGTCCTCTTTTAAAGGCAGAAATTGCGGTGGCAACGCTGCAGTTTGGGATCGTGACCTTCTTATTGTTAAAGCGATGATGGTAGCTCCAGAGTGGCTCTGCCTTGCGTAGTTTGATCTTATAAAGGTCATCAGAGGACTTGGGAGTCACTTTGCTGCTAGCAAATTGCTCCACAAATAGATCGGTCAGATGAGCAAAGGATCTTATGGTTCCAGTTGGAATCGATCTGAACCATTGCAAGGCGGTTCCTGTTAGGCTGGAACTGAATCCCTTTCACATGGCAGCTTCTTTGTGCTCCTTCTTAATCGCTACAGTTAGCATCTTCTGCTTGTATAGTGCGATGTGATTATCCGGGTCGAAAGTCTCGTCGTATGGCTTGATGAACGGGAAGGTGAACTTCTTAGCATGTCGGTTAGTGCAATCTCAGCTGAGAATGGAGTGTCTGCATAAGAGCTTAAGGCACTTTTCCTTAGAGGAGGTGCAAAGCCTGGAAATCGTTCAATTACCGACTGCAGTGCCTCGAACTTGCTGGAGAACATTTGTTCCAGTCGTCTGGCCTCATCAGAGAGTGGGACAAGATTTGCCGTATGTGGCTCTTCTACGTCCATAAGGTCTTCTCGCTCTTGAGCAAGATTTTGGTTCTCCTAGGCTTCCGTTGCTGTTGGATTTCCTCTGTCTCCAGAGTTATTGGTAGGAGAATTTTCCAGAGTTGGCATCCGGGGCACATAGACCCTGAACCTTTGATTTGTGGCTTGATTTGTCATCAAAGTCGAGTTTGCTTCTCTGAGGGTCTCGTTCTCCAGCTCCAGTTGCTGCAAGCGTTGCGTGTTCTCCTGGAGTGTCTTGGTATGAGCTTTCATCTGCTGTCTCAAAGCTTAAAGCTCTGCAGTTGCGGCATCAACACCAGTTGGAGTTTGATCCATTCGAAGTTGCTCCATCTCACCTAGTCTTTTTTGCAAAGTTTCTAGCTGAGATCGCATCTCCTCATAAGTGAGCTTTGTTTGTCCAAGCGTGATGTTTGCTGATTCACGATTGTCTCCAACCATCGTCACGTAGTTGTTTTTGAAAGCTTCCCCTCCTTTTAGCACCAACTGCTACGGGTGATTTTGGTCGTTCTTTGTAAGCACTACGGAAGCTGGAGGTCAATGAATGTTTAGTGTATGTAGTTCAAAGGTATTCTAAGCCTTTAAGATCAACAATGGCGAAAAAGATGTATTGTATTGACTCTTTATCCTAGGGTTTTGTATCCCCACTCTTAACCCTTAAGTTTTATATTTATACAAGGAGTTCATGATTATCCCTCCAAGAATCGGATATATCATGATTATCTACAATATATATGCATCTTAATCTACATAATATACATCATTTTATGCTAATTTAAATAGTAAAAATAAGTATAAGGCGGTGGTCGGCTGGCATCCGGCTATGCAATGTCGTCTGGCTTCCTGCTTCTGGGCATTCCCCTGCCTTGAGGTCTTACTGTTGTACTCTGTCGTGTATTGATTAACTGGATTATGGAGTGTGTTACTACAGTCTCCTACTCTTTTTTTCATAATGGTACGCCTCAAGGTCAGGTGTTGCCATCTCGTGGCCTCCCCCAAGGAGATCCCCTCTCGCCGTGTCTATTCATTCTTTGTACGGAAATTGTTTTTGGACTTTGCTATCGAGCTCATGATGATGGGTCTCTCCCTGGGATTAAAGTGTCTTGTTTTAGTCCTCCAATTAATCATCTGCTTTTTGCGGATGATACGAAGTTCTTTTGTAAGTCGGATGCGTCTAGTGTTGACGCTTTAAAGAAGCTTTTGCATGGCTATGAGTTAGCTTCGGGTTAATCAATCAATTTTGCAAAATCGTTAGTAACCTTTGCCTCTAAGACCCCCTTTTCCCGATGAGAGATGGTGAAGGCTCGACTC
The DNA here is from genome assembly GCA_900406275.1 of Anastatica hierochuntica. Classification (NCBI taxonomy): domain Eukaryota; kingdom Viridiplantae; phylum Streptophyta; class Magnoliopsida; order Brassicales; family Brassicaceae; genus Anastatica; species Anastatica hierochuntica. The sequence goes on from OVAN01003987.1 coordinate 4,582, forward strand.
TGTAATGTTAAAGAGGGTGGAACTGGGAAGTATCTAGCCTTACCGGAGCACTTTGGTCAGCGAAAGCGGGATATCTTTGTTTCCATTGTGGATCGGATCAAGCAGAAGGCTCAAGGCTGGTCATCACGGTTTTATCGTCTGCAGGCAAACATGTCATGCTTAAATCTATTTTGTCTACCATTCCGACCTATGCCATATCTTGCTTTAAACTCCCTTTACCGCTATGTAAGCATATTCAGTCGACGCTTACCCGCTTCCGGTGGGATGATAAACACGACGTCTGTAAGATGTCTTGGATTTCTTTGAAATGAATGACTCGTCCTAAGGTCGCAGGTGGCCTAGGTTTCAAGGATGTGGAGGCATTTAATGATTCTCATTTAAGTGATATTTTTAAATTTCAATGCAAAAGCTTCCAATTATTTAGCCATTATAACTGCTAGAAGTGGCTTCGCTCCCAAGATTTCAGGTCCACAACATAGACAGTCCATCAAAAAAGAGGGCACAATCAAAATATCTTACGAATACGAAAGAATAAACGTGCGAGACGAAGCCAGCAAGGAAAAGGACGAAAGAAAGAAAAGAGGGATAAAACCCGAGATCAGTATCAGAGGAATGACCCATGACATCATCTTCTCATAAGACCATCTCCAATGTATACCTCTATTTTTTACTCCATTAAGGGGTAATTCTAAGATGGAGTTGAATTTTACTCTAATTTTTTACTCCAAATAGAATATTCTAAATAGGTTCTATTTTTAGTTTGCTATTAATACCTTTTATTTATAAAATTTACAAATTGACCCAGTTTATTTTATCTTTTAAAAAATTTCTATAAATTATAAAATTAATTTTAATTAAACATTCATTAAATAAAAAAGTTACATTATCACAAAAGAAATTAAATATAATATTTTTTATGTAACCATCACCATTAATGTATTTTCTCACAAATGATCGACTAATCCATTCCAAAGTGAAAAATGAGATTTTTATATTTAATAATATCTCTAAAACAACCAAAAAATCTTGGAAGCGAAATTTTTTTATCATATTATATTTGGACATATGAGGGTAGATTTTCTCTTCCAACTCTTGAGAATAAAAGTACAAAAATTAAATCGTTAAAAGATTAAAAACCAAACTAAAAAAAAATCAATAATCAAATTAGTTTGATCCTCATATTTTTTATTTATATTTTTCTCAAATCTGTATATATACAATAACAAAATGAAAAATTTGAATCAAAAATATTTCAGCATTGTTTTAATTAATTTTCACAAATTATTTCATATTTACAGTTAACTATATCTTATAGTTAATTAGATTTTGTAAAAAAAATTAATAAAGTTATAGAAAAGAATATATAGTCATAAAAATGTATGTCTGAAACCTTGAAATGTTATATCAAACTTTAACACAAATAAGGTTATAACAATAAATGAAACTTTGAAAGTTATATTAACAAGAATAATTATTATTATATTAAAAAAGTATAAAGTAAAAAATCTAATATTCAAAAGATCTCTTTATAAAAAAAAATTTCAACCCCAAAATGGAGTTACTCAAAATATTGAGTGATCTCACTCATTACTCCATTTTGGAGTGGAAAGTGGAGTGGAGTTGGAAAAGAATTTACTCCAAAATGAAGTTTAGAGTTAGAAATGGAATGGAGTTGGAGATGACCAAGGATGAAAAGAGTTGTTGAGATTACAAGGTTAGTGAGATAGAGAAAACGACGGAGACGGTACGGAGGGGAGACATGAGACTCCCATGACCCGCCTGAGGGGCCGACCACATCCCCGACAAAGAGTACGTCTCTACAAACGTGTAGGTACGAATGGCAGACCTGCAAACCCTGCTTAAGGCTTATTCAGTGTCAGAACAGGCGGTATAAAGGAATGGACACAAAAGACAAAGAGAGAAAAGGCGGGAAAGCTGAAGGGGATTCCCTTCGTCTGCTATAAATAGAGGAAGATGAAGAAGAAGAAGAAGAAGAGGATCCACATTTTTCTAGAAAGAAGAGTATTGTAACTTGGCCTCGAGTCTGTAACGAGGTTAAGCACGAGTCTAAAACTTATTCCGTAAAAAAATTGTTCTTAGTTCTTCTCAATTTTACAAGTGTTTCTCCGGTTTATTTCCATTTCCAAAGAAGATTTTACAATTTTACAAAAGTTGGAATCCACTTTCAAGAATGACTGTTTATTTTCTGAAGTCGGATTTCTCATTGGTCACATTTATTTTATTTAATGCTATTTTTTAATAAAAGACGTAAATTAAATAAAATTTTGTGTTTCTTTAATTTGTGTGCCAAAATTTTAAACATCATTTAAAATGAAACAAAATAGTATATGTTAATGAGAAAAAGTTCTTAAAAACTACTCATTCCTTTCACTTTAAGTAAAGTTTTAGAGAGATTTTTTTGTTTTAATATAATTATGTTTTCATATTTTGATACAAAAAACTAAAGAAACTTAAATATTTCTGCCAATAAGATTATACAGTTTATTTTTTCATTGATTAAAATATTTTTAATTAATGATATTTTTATGTAAATGAAGTAAATTGTATGAAAGTTTATCTATCTTATTAAAAGGAAAGACATAGACTTTTTCATGTGTGATTTTTCAAAGTAAGCATATTTTAGAAATTTTATTAAATGTATGTAATAAATTAAAATAACTTACATATTCCAACAAACATATTAGAATATCCTAATATTCTTTTCACTTAATAACTATCAAAATTCTAAACCGATACAATTTAAAGTCGTCAATTTTTAGAAAATTTAACTACAGTTTATTTTCAAATTTAAAATAAATTCATAAATTTTAAAATAATATATTACCATATTATTATTTTCTAAATAAAATTTGTTACAAAAATTCAAAAAAAATTATAAAGTGATAAAATTTAGAAAAATCAACAAAAGTTTATAAATAATTCATATAAACTATAAAAATTTAAGTTTAGTCATCTGATATTTTTTTAAATACTCTAACAGATTTTGTTTCACGGTATTTCTAGAATTGGATATTATCCGAACTGAACCCATACAGGTATCCGAGAAAATTTGAAAGTTTGAAAATCTCAAATCTAAATTGAACCCAGAATTTGATATAACTGAAAATTCTAAAAGTTTTGAACATGAACCCGAATCTGAATCTTGAAATAACTGAAAATTATAAATCTGATACTCGAAAAATATAAATATGGTTAATAATATATAAAATTATTTAAAAAACTTGTGCGGTTGCGTGGATCAAAACTCTAATAGTTTATTAAACCGTGTGCATTATACCTTAAACATCACTTAAAATGATACATGCAGAGTAATTTAATTTTTTTACTTTTAGTGGGGTTGCTTTAAAAATACACACATAACATATATAATACACATATTTCCTTAAATTGCCAATAGAAAAAATTATAAAAGCAATTTAATGAAATATGTGTGTATTTTTCGTATATGTGTATTTCTCTTTTTCAGTCAAGCAAAAATTATTATTTATCTAAGAAGATATTATGCACAGGGCTCTCTCTTTTGCGAAAATAAAAAGTAAGTTCAAATCTCATTAGCCTCCGTTCTGGCGGGTCTCCTCGGAGTCGGAAGGTTTTGGTCACTGGTTTTTTCCTTTTCCCCTACATCTATTTTGATCCATATGTCTGAGATACTCGAGGTCTTGGAATTTACTTTTTGTCGAAGAGGATTTGTCTTCAGTTAGATTTGGTCCTCTCCTTGATGAAAATGATTTCAGGAGCAAGGGTGAGGATGTGAAGAGTAAATTTGGAGGTCTTTGGGGCGGCGATTAGGTATTGATGTCGACGAGATCTGAATTTCGATTGTTTCAGATCTAGTGTTAGTTTGGGTCGATCTGAGCAATATAGAGGCGGAAGTGCCTTCACCATAATGAATGGCCGGTTATCGAGTATTTTGTCTCTCTTCATCGGCCTAGTTTTTGGACAGTCAATTTTATTAGTCGAGGTCAGATCTGTTTCAGCTTTATGTGTATTTTAAAGGCGTAAGAACAATTCTTCTTCAGTAATTTGGAAGGTTTATTTGCTTGTGCGTTTTTTTGTTTTGCACCCATTAATTCTATTTTCTCTGACTAGCTTTGGAGCTTAGTTTGGTTGGTCGAAGCACTCGCGTTTGGTTTGTCTTGAAATTTCTCAATGGTAAAGTTTCTAAATCGTGGAGTTGTGTTGGCTCTATGTTGAAATTGATGGTTCAACCGATTTTCTTTGGAAGGGTCTGTGGAGTTTTTATTCAATTGCATTTGGTCATTGGATAGTCGTTTGTCAAACTCGTTCTTCATCGGCTGCTCGGATGGTAGAATCTTTGTGTGCTCGTGGCTTCCTCTCATCGAAGCAATATAAAGAGTGGTGGTTTGCCTTATTCTCTCAACTCCAATAATTGGCTAAGAATGCTTTCTCGCGTATCTCTTCTTCCGATTTTTTGAAACTTTACTTTATTGTCTATTTTTGCCTTGTATCTAGATTGCTTGTAGATGTATCTTGTTCTTGCATGTTTGTTTTGTTTAGTCTATGCCTTTGGTATATATAAATCGACGTTTGGCTCTAGGAGTAGTTGTTTACTAGCCAGCTTGTGGCTCCGGAAAGGTTTACCACCTTTGCCGGCTTTGAATGATTTATATGATTAGTTTCTAAAATAATTAAAAAAGGAAAAAACAGAAAATATGTGATCACCAAGACGAACGGTCTTCGCTTGCATCACGCTGAAGATTTCCTGTAAGTATGCCTCCATTAATCTGTAATTAAATCGTGCATCTTTGGGGAATCGATCCCCTAATTCCTGATGTAGAAGCATTAATTAACCTTAGTCAACCACTAGACCAAAAAACTTCCACACAGAAAAATATATTATGCACATATAAACGATCATTCTTTTTATTCCCAAATTATGAAGAAAAAAGTAAAAAAGATAAAGAGAGATAAATTTTTTTTTTGGAGTGTCAAAAATTTAAATATAATTTGTTTTAGGGTTATCAACTATAATTATCCTTAGCAAAATTAAAATGATAATTTTATCGATAAAATGGTTATGTTATATTGTTAATTAATAACTTTTTTTCTTAGAGTGAAATTTATTCATTAATTTATAGAAAAAGTAAAAAATTAAAAATGGAAAATAATAGAATATATTAGAAATACAAATATTTTTTTTATTTAATTGACACAAATTAAAAATTTTGCCGACATATGTCTGCGTGAGGGAGTTAGTCTCCACGAGCAGTGGCCAGAACATTACAAGTACGACATTCCTATTGGTTGCTCGTGCTTTTCATAAAGAGTTCTTCCCCATAAAATAACATCAATTGTTTATCACGTATCATATATCACCAAACAACCAACAAAAACTATGTTATCGCCGCAATAAACAAGAAAAAAACAAAAGTTATGTTATCACATCTAACTAATTAAAAGGAACAATCTTGGCTTCTCATGGTGTCCACATCAGATTTTAAGAAATGTTTTCATTTTTCGCCACGTCAGCTTTGCACGCCTTGCAGTTTGGTATGTTGCGAACACAAAAATAACAAGGAGTTCTGGGCCACGAAGCTCATAGCTTAATGACGGCCCACCCATAGTATCTCACCCTCCATGGTCTTTGTCACCTTCACCAACGTCGCCCCCTTCATTTACCAGAAGAACCTAATTGTCTCTCTTCTTCCTCCGCCTTCAATTCCCCCACTCTTCTACCGTTATGCTCTATTGATTACTGCAAATTATTTCACATTTACTCAATCACCTCACTATCTCCTCTCTCATCAACAGCGGCATGACCAAGTTAACCTATATAAACTGGACCCTTCTCCACAAAAACCACTCTGATAGAAAACTTCCTCTCCACGCCGCAATGAAAGATAAAGCATAGCTGAAAAGAATTCGAATTGATCGAGTTAAGGAAACTCTGGGGTTCAACATCGAGTTGAAACTCGATGATCACAGAGACCATGAACAAGAGTTTCTCCTCCATGTCTTGAGAGTTGTCCTGCAGGTATGCCCCAATGCTTATTAGTGTTGAAAAAAGTAGAAATATTTGTCACTCAGTGCTCCCTGTTTTCTGATAGCGTAGCTCTTTAACCTTTTTTCCTCATTGCTTCTGTGTGCCAAAAACCATAGGTGGTATTTGATGATGCTAAAGACATAGCAGTGATCTTCTCAAGTTTCCAACCAGCTACAAAGCTTATTAGGGGCACTTACCGTTTATGTTCCATTCGTGGCTCCAATCTCATTATTTTCTTTGGCTTTAGTCAACACATCACTTATGATTGCATATGTTTGTTGTAACAGTTAATTGTAACTTTGTGTTTGGATTATGAACAGGTTTTTTCCTGACGGATGCGGGGAACGAGATTTACAATAACGAAAGAATTATCCATCAAAGTATGCTTGGAAGGAGATCTTTAAAGAATTGTTTTAGAGGTAAAAGGGGTGTTTAGAAACCTAGCAGCCATTACCAAGATCAAAGAATCTAACCTCTCTCTCCTTACAACAATTTGCTCTTCCTTTTCTCTGCCTTAACTAAGAAGAAAACAAAAGACATTGTTTGTTTCTTTTATCTTCGATATTGTAAGGAGCTGACAAGCTCTTGATTCTACAGGACATTCTGTTTTTCCTCAGTATATGCATGTTGTTATTTCGTAATTTATTGTTTTTAGATGATCTCTACCATAGGTGTGTGAAATTTTGATCCAAACGCTCTCTTTACACATAGAAATGACTCATTGTTTCTATGGAATATATTAAAACAAGCTCTTGATATGCAAGCTCGACGTTCAACAATAAGCAAGCTTCATGAATAGCTTTAAAAAACATACCAAGTACTCATCTTCTTCGACATTTTTTGTACTGTAAATGACCCTATCTATTACTGTGTACATGTAGTTTGATATTAGGACCATTTTCTTCTTCAAAATGGTGTGTTTTTTTTTTTTTTGTTAAAGTTCAAAATGGTGTGTTGAATGCATATTTTCGTAAGGGAAAGGATGCACAATAAAAAATTGATGTGTCTGCACTTTTCCTACCGCTTAGATGTCCAAGTGTGGCGAGAAAAGCTCTTATATATCAGTTCATAAATTTTTTTCTTCTCCAAATCAATTTTTTTGGTCTGACACTAATAGTGATCAATGCTCGAATTATTTAACCAAAAGTAACGATGAATATAATGAATGGTCATATTAAGAGTGGACGTCTGGGTTCGGTTGGGTTTATATGTGTTTTGAGTTATTGGGGCTAGAGGTTTAGATCCATTTGAATATTTATATTTTTCGGTTTGAATCTTTGCGGTTTCGGTTCGGGTTCGTGTACCCATTTAATTTATATGAAAAACCAAATATATCTAAAAGTTTCAAAAATCTAAAAAGATAATATACATACAAAAATACATGGAGTGGACAGTTCAGTTCCATATTCAGATGAAAACCGGTATGTAGTCTGGTTATTCCGAGATTTCGAGAATTTCTAGCTATTATCAGGATATTTTTAAGTATTTTCCTGTACTTTTGGATAATTTGTATATTTAAAATCTTTATTCCTGGGTGTTTCAGATAATTCTGGGTATTTTAAATATTTATAAATATTACATGCGGGTTTGATTCCGATTCTTTGAGTATTAAAGTTTAAGATCCGTTCTAATATTTTACTGGTTTTGGTTCATGTTCGGTACCGTTTCTCGGGTCGAATTTTGTTCGTTTTTCGGATCCCGGTATTTTATCCACCTTTAAATCATGTTTTATGATTATATTAATAAAAATAATAGTTTTATTAATGGAAAGCTGGACCTTTTTCTTTCAAATGGTATATATTAAAAGTTTGGTACATTTAACATAACGAAATGCATAGTCTAATATATCATGTTTATCACTCAAGGTTACAGTTGACAAGTAAATGTTTCAATCAGTTTACAAATAATTTTGTCAAAATCTTATAATATAGATGCACACAAGCAAAGAATGTAAAGAGACAAGATGAGTGAACTAAGAGAGAGCAGTTCTTATTAGTTGAGTATGATATGGAATTCAAGTAAATCAAAAATAAAATGAAAAACTAGATGAGATGATGGATGACAGTGATTCACAATATGTTTTAAAATCAACTTATATTTTTACAACTCTGATAGAGATCGAAAACCCATTAACGATAGACAAATTAAACTACACATCGTTTAGATTAAGTTAACAATATCAAATGATCTTGCTAAATTTTGCTGACCAATATCAAGTTGAAGATTTTTAAGCTTGCCTAAGCTTGCTGACATAGATATGTTTGATGTGTTTTTTATATGAATGAGTGATTGTGCTAATAAGAAATTCGATTGGCAGTTCTTTATTTTTTCAAAATGTGAAATATACGCTTTCAGCGAATGAAAAAAGATTTTTAGAAGTTAAAACCATGCCAATTTTTTTCCTCGGCCAATCTTTTGATGACCAACCTTATTGCACAACTGGAGACAATTGTAGTCTCGATGTTAAGATCATAGCCAATTTCGGTAAAGAAAAGAAATTAATCTTTTAGTTTGTATTGTATTTCAGATTCACATAATCAAACTTAGTTATGAGTTTATCTTTTCTCTTTTTAGAAGTCCAAGTTTTTGAAACATAAGCAGAAACTACGAAGAAACATGTAGAGAGGTAATCTCTTAAGAATTGTTTCTATTCTGTAATATACTATTTTGGGATGTGTGATTTTGAGTTTGCTTGGTGGGTTTTTAGGAAGAAGTCATCAACATCCGATGAACCTAAGCCAAAGAAATTCAGAAAGGTTAAGGACGAGAATAAGAAGAATAAGAAGAGCTCTAGTTTTAAAAAAGCCATATACCTACTATATTATTGTGGCTATTATATACATATAGTAGTAACGTGTGACCAAGGTTTATGTTGTGATAAGATTGAATGCTTATTATAATACAAAGTATAATATCTTCGCTTTACAGACATGAAAGAAGAGGTGCAAGAATCAATTTCCCATGAGCAACAAGATTCGAAGATCTTTTATTGTTCATCTCATTGTATTTTCATTTTCTTTAAATTACTGAAATCTATTTTAGGTTTTCCACGTAGCAGAAATTTTTAATGCGTTTTTGTGGTTGCAACTTTCAGTGATCATGATGAAGAAATGTTCCATCCAGTGCATAACCCAGCAAAAAATTCTTATATTTTCCCATGCTACTAATATCTTAACTTTTTGTGATTGTGCTGCCTATTTGAGTATCTTATTTATCTATGATTAATATTTTGTCAATATTAGCTAAAGAGAAGGCAGACCTAGAGAAGGCTGCCAAAGAGGAAGCTGAAGAAGAGGAAAAAGCAAACAAAAAGAGACACTCGAATGTAGTGCTCACTAGGCATGTTGGTATGACTATCTACTTTTTGTTTTTTTTCGTCTGTTCGTCCGTCCGTTGTAATAAATCAATCTGGTGAAGTTTTTATTTTTTCCTACCAAGTTTGTGTGGCTGAATAGATTGTCAGAAAATTGTCTTCTGTGACATTGGTTCAGAGCTTATGTAACACAACTTTGAAATTCTGGTCACATATTTCCTGTGTGTGTGTGTGTTTTAAGTTTGTAATGGCAACTTTTGCGTTAATCTTTACACAGTCATTTTCAATTACAGATGCTGAGAAGTCTCCAATTAGAGGACAAATTCTCTTCCTTAGTGATCAGGCGGATGACCGAAAAATCCAAAAGTATGAAAAGGAACCAAAAAACATAAGTAGAGAGAGCTGATTGACCGTGAGGCCATTCTCATGCACCTTTCAATTTCCTTTGCTGCTTTTCTAATATTTGAAAATAACCCTTTGTTTGCTTTCCTTTATAATTTGCAGTGTGTTTTTCAATGCAAGTACTATTTTCTTCGACATTTTGCTCATTTAAAAAAACTTTTATCAAATCATGTTATAGGATAAGTAAGATAACGACACTACAAAAATTGTCTTCTGCTTCCACAAAATTGAGAAACCGAGAGTTGTCATATGTAAGGGTTTGAAAATATAAATTTGACACATTATTTTTGTTTCCTATTTAAAATCTGCAATAAAGAAGGGAAACATGTAAAATTTATTGTTATCAATTTCGAATCAAAATCATCTCTACAGATCAATTTGTTTTAAATCTTTCCTTTGCAAATCATCTCTGCTTCATTTTGTTTTATTCAAATAATTTTGTTTTATTCAAATAATTTTGTTTCAAATTTCTATCTCTTGAATAAAGGGGAAAATGGTATGGTTGAAGAAACCGTTTTAGGCTGACTGTGCATCAAAGAAGGTGGCCTTATAGAATGAATATATTCTAAGGGTTATCGATATGAACAAATCCATCGTTCATAGCTCACATAGAGGTCATGTTTTAAAAACATGCACAAAGACATTACAAACACACGTACATAAACATAGTACGACACTCAAAATGATTAAAGATGAAAACAAACCATTTACTAAACTAGAGAACAAGCATTTTATAAAAATAATTTGTGACCGCATGACAATGATCATCAAAGAAAAAACGGCCAGCAACTCACGCCGAAGCCACCATACACTGTAAATGACTGCGGAGAAAGAAGAAGAACAGTTGGAAGCAGAGATGGTAGATTCGGAAAGAACGTTACATCAATGTTAGACTGTCTAAAAGATCCCAGCTCCATGAACTAACCAAATGCCACATCATCACTATGGTGAGGCAATGACGGTGGTGGAGCATGGAGGTACTTAGGAAAAATCGCATCAGAATGAATTGTCGAGGTATTGGAGAAACAGGACATGTGCCCCGTCGCAAAGGAGTCGACAATATGAGCAATTATAGATCCGGTGAACGAGGAGCAATTGAAACAGGAGACGGGACAAGATGTAGAAGAAGAGATCAGTTTCATCTCTCTATCGACTACACTGCTTTTCAAACAAGAAGCTTTAGAGAGAACTCACTCATTATGTGATCAGTCAAACAGCAAAGGTAACATTTTGATAACATATCAAGAAGGAAAAAAAATGAATGATAAAGAAAGACTTTTTAAAAGTTAACCTTAGCGGAGGAAGTAATGTAATAGTAAGAGAATTTACCATCGAGACCACTCTTTCTCACCCATTTTAGCTTCCTCTGCTAAAAAATGTCAAGTAAGACTATGTTTTTAAAAACAGAACAAAGAGAGATGATCATAGCATCTTCTTTAGAGAGTTGATCAAACTTCAAAATTTATATAACAATGTCCACATCAAGAACCTTCTCCTCATATATGTCGCTAACACTTATATTAAAAACAAAGGAAAGTCTAGAACAAAAAAATCATTTACTTCTTCGATTTTTTTAAAAAAAGGTTACATATATAAGTCATAGGTGGATAATTCGGCAAAAAATTAACAATATGTTTAACAATTACCTAAATAAAACATAGCTGGAAAATAAAATAGAAAGTAAAAAATTTAAATTACTAAACGATATAACTAAAATAATTAACAAAATAATAAAATATATCACAAACCCGCAAGTAGCGCGGAGATAATTCCTAGTGTATATAAATATGTATCATGCTCATTTCTCGTTCTCCATTCAATTTTCCAATAATTTTAACCCCACCCCCACCCCCCACCCCCACCCTCTTTCCTCTTCCCGTACCCTATCAATAAGTTTGTTTTTGTCATATAATGTTATGAGCAAATTTTCAGTTTTCTATAAAACCTCATGACGATCAAGTACTAAAAAATCATCTCTTACTCAAAAAAAAATAAAAACAAGTCAGCAATCCGAGACGGCGATCCCGAGGGTGTTTTGGCGGCGCATCCAAACCAATGACGGCGGCTTCCAGCTCTCCTCCGGTGGTGTACGGGTTGACGGCTCTCCTCGGCTAGCCTTTTCTAGCTGTTAGTTCGATCGAGTGCCCTTGCTCCTGCTTTCTTTTGCTTCGATCGGTAAAGGGATTGGCTCGGTGAGATCTCTTTCAGTTTTGATCTGTGTCTCCTCTCCTCTTGTTGGTGCCTTCGCTTGTGCTCTGGTTTGATTCCTTTGCTTTGGCGTCTCTGGTTTGATCTCTCTCTTGTGTTTTGGCTTGATCGTCGTTCGTAAACTCTTCCGTTGGTGGTTTCGGTTTATATTCGGTTTTGCAGGCTAAGTGTTATTACGATTGGATCAGTTAAAGGCATTGTGTTATCTCTGTCCTTTGCCCAAGACAACGTCATCAAACAACGTTATGGTGTTGACAATTGGTTCATGCTCTGATGATGTCATACCCCACTTCACCACCTCTGTTTGACTTTGTTACTACTTCCGTGTAGTCTTTTTCAACCGTGTTTTGATTAATACGTGTTGTGGTTTTGTTTCGAGTCTCCTGTCACCTTACTTTATAACTCTACACCGTTCACTGGTTGTTGCTTACTACGTTTGTGTAGTCATCTGTTCCTAAAGCTCCTAAGGCGCCGAAGCGTACAACTCCCAAGAAGACTGTGAAGCTTATAGTCGATGCATCAAAGAAACGTGGAGCTGTTCGGACACAGCCTTACCCTCGCAAGATGATTGGTCTCTCCAAGCCATCTTCTTCTGCTCCTTCTTTACCTCGTACTGAGGCCTCTGTTAGTTGTTCTGCTATTCCTTCTGCTAGGAGAGCATTGTCTTTTGATTCTAAATGTAAGGGTTCGGTGGTTTCCCGAAAACCAACCACGTTTTCTCAATGATTACATCAAGTTGGAACTGTCAGGGTCTCAGAAACTCCCTTACAGTTCGACGCTTTAGGGATTTGAGATTAAAACTCTTCCCGGACATTATATTTCTGATGGAGACTAAGAATCAAGATGACTATGTGTTGCAAGTATTTCATTGGATGGGTTACGATAATAACTTTACTATTCCTCCGCTAGGTCAGAGTGGTGGCCTAACTCTATTTTGGCACAGTGATGTGGATCTCACAATCCTCTCGGCGACTCCACATTTTATTGATATGCAAATTTTGTATCAAGGCTCTGCCTTCCACCTTACTTTTGTCTACGGTGCCCCCTCAGCGCCAGAATCGTCAAGCAGTTTGGGAGGCTATTTCTAGTTTTGCGGCTTCCTCATGGCTTCTTACTAGCGACTTTAATGATATCTTGCTCCAGTCAGAAAAGCGAGGTGGCCCCGAAAGATGGGAGGGATCTTTCACTGATTTTCGAAGCTTTGTTTTGGCGAATGGGCTATGAGATGTAAACTATTCTGGCAACAGCCTTTCTTGGCGTGGTATGCGGTACGATCATTTGGTTCATGCCCGCCTTGATCGTTCACTGGCTAATAACTCTTGGGTGGAGATGTTTCCTTCGGACCGTTCTGAGTATCTCCGCTTTGAGGGCTCGGACCATCGACCGCTCATTACATATCTGGACAATTCCAGAGTACACCATCGCAAGCTCTTCCGCTTTGACCGCCGACTACGGGAACGAGAGGAGGTCTTCGAGCTAGTCTTCGAAGTCTGGCAAGCGGAAGGCCAAGACTCTGTCTTGGCAAAGTTATCCAAATTTTGTTCTGCTTTGGTTCGGTGGGCCAAGGAACAACATATTCATAGCGCTAATCTCATTGAGGAATCGCGATTGAAATTGGACGCTCTTTTCTCTCACCTTGTGCCGGATCCCCAAGAGGTGCAGAATATTACTTCTGTGCTCGAGACGGCTTATCGGGAGGAAGAGAAATTCTGGCGGGAGCGCAGTAGAATTCTTTGGTTGCAACAGGGCGATAGGAACTCTGGGTTCTTTCATGCCTCTACTAGCAACCGGAGAACGATTAACTGAATCTCGGTAATTGAGGATGAGTTTGGAGTGGTGCATTACAAAGAGTCTGATATAGCTGCTTCTATATGCTCCTATTTCCAGAATATTTTCTCCTCTAATGGAGCGGTAGATTTTTCAATAATTGAGCGCACTACACTTCCTGCTGTGTCGGCTTCGGATAATGAGATGTTATCGGCAATACCAACGACGGAAGAAGTAAAGAAGGCAACTTTTTCTATTAATGCTGATAAGGCTCCGGGTCCTGACGGATTCTCTGCAGGATTCTTCCATTCCTATTGGTCGACGATGGGCCAGGATATCACCAAGGAGGTGATTGATTTCTTTGTTACTGGCTCCTTTCCGCGTACCATGAATTCGACCAACGTCACGCTTATCCCGAAGATTCAAAATCCTCGAAGGGTCTCGGATTATAGGCCTATCGCCTTATGCAGTGTCTTTTACAAGATCATTGCCAAGATTCTTACTGCTAGGATGCATTCTATATTATCGAATCTAATTTCAGAGAACCAGTCGGCGTTTGTTCCTGGACGTGTTATTTCTGATAATGTCCTCATTACTCACGAAATTCTTCGTTGTCTAAGGCGGTCTATAGCAACGAAGCGTGGTGCTATGGCCGTCAAAACATATATGAGCAAAGCATACGACCGTATTAAGTGGTCTTTTTTACTCTGGGTTCTGGAGAAGTTTGGCTTCCACCAAGTGTGGATTAAATGGATTATGGAGTGTGTTACTACGATTTCGTACTCTTTTCTTCTCAATGGATCGCCCCATGGCCAGGTCCTGCCTTCTCAGTGTCTCCGTCAAGGTGACCCCCTTTCGCCATGTTTGTTTATTCTCTGCACTTAGATCCTCTCGGGTTTATGTCACCGGGCTCAAGAGGATGGGACGCTATCTGGAATCAAGGTCTCACGTACCAGCCCTCCCATTAATCATCTCCTTTTTGTCGATGACACGATGTTCTTCTGCAAGTCTGACACCTCGAGTGTTGAGACTCTGAAATCCATGAGTACGAGCAAGCTTCCGGGCAGTCTATTAATTTCTCGAAGTCTTCGATCACTTTTGCCTTGAAGACTCCTCACTCTCGCCGTGAGTTGGTGAAGAATAAGCTTGGCATTTTCAAAGAAGGCGGGACAGGGAAATATTTGGGATTGCCAGAATATTTTGGACATCGTAAGAGGGATATCTTTGCCTCTATGGTTAATCGAATTAGGCAAAAGGCCCTGGGATGGTCTTCGTGCTTTCTTTCTTCGGCCGGAAAGCAGGTGATGCTTAAGTCCGTCCTCTCTGCCATTCCGACTTATGCTATGTCCTGCTTTAAGCAGCCTATGTCCCTTTTCAAGCGTATCCAATCGGCACTCACACGATTTTGGTGGGATGCAAAGCAAGGCAGTCGTAAGATGTCTTAGGTTTCGTGGGAGCGATTGTCCCTACCTAAAGCGGCAGGAGGTCTAAGGTTCAAAGACATTGTTGCTTTTAACGACGCTCTTTTGGCTAAGCTTTCCTGGCGTCTCCTGAAGAATCCTACTGCGTTGGTGTCTCGCATCCTCTTGGGCAAATATTGCCATTCTTCCTCCTTTATGGAGTGCCCAACTACCACTACTATGTCCCATGGTTGGCGTGGAATTTTGGCTGGCCGCGAGGTTCTCAAACAGGGGTTGGGATGGGTCATAGGCGATGGGGTTGATATCCGAGTTTGGGGGGATCCCTAGTTATCTACCTCGTTCCCTCATACGGTTATAGGCCCACCACCATTGGCCTGGCAAGACATGAGAGTCTCAGAATTGATAGACTCCTCGGGTTGCAGCTGGGATTGGAAGGTCATTCGTGAGGTTTTACCTCAATATTCGTCTGCTATTTTGACACTCTTACTTGGCTCTTCCTCGCGGCCTGACTCCCTGGTTTGGCTGCTTAATAAGAATGGTCAATACTCGTGTAAGAGTGGCTACGCCCTCCTTACGTCAGGTTCCTTATCACCACTAGTGGACGACTTTAACTGGATAAAGAATATCTGGTCAGTGAAGACACTACCTAAGTTGAAGACTTTCCCCTCGAAGGCTATGACTGGTGCACTATCGGTACGACAGGCCCTTCAGTCAAATGGGATCACTGAGGATGCCTCCTGTTCTCATTGTGGTGTCGTCGAGACCATTGATCATGTTCTACTTCAGTGTGTGTTTGCACAACAAGTTTGGGAGAATGTACCGCTTGTTTTACCTGCCTTTCCTATGATGCCTGTGTTGTCAACCTTTCTACGGCTGATGCGGGGCTGTAAAAGCTTGCCTCCCACGGGCTTGTCAGTCGTTGATGTCTATCCATGGGTATGTTGGCAGATTTGGAAGGCCAGGAACCGGTTTGTGTTTTCCTCGGAGGTGACCCAAGTAGCTGAAGTTATCCGCCTGGCTATTGAGGGCGCGCATGAATGGCTAGCGGCATATCTGATCAAGCCGCCGGAATTTGGCATCCCTTCCTCGGAACGGGATGGTATTAGTGTGGCGCCTATGGTGTTGTCTTCTTCTTTTACATGTTGGGTGGATGCCTCCTGGGATGCGGTGAATAAGCATGGTGGTATGGGATGGATCTTCTATACTCCGAATGACTCTGTTCTTGCCAAGTACTGTACTTTTAGGAAGGACATTCCATTGAGTCTGGCGGCGGAAGCTCTGGCAGCCAAAGCAGCGTTGCAACAAGCGCTCGTGTTAGGGATTACTGATGTGCGTCTGCACTCAGATTCCCAGGTGTTGGTCAATCTGATCAACCGGCGTGAAGACCATATTGACATTCTTGGTTTTCTGTCTGATCTTCAGACACTTATTTATGGCTTTCCCAGTTTTGCGTTTTCTTTTGTTCCACGAACAGCGAACACTTTAGCTTACTGGCTTTCAAGGCTAGCTCTTTGTGCTCAGGTTATCTCGATTTATGAGGTCTAATAAAATGTCGACCTTTTGTGACAAAAAAAACTCAATACAAAAAATAATACTCTCTTTATGTCAAGTTAAATGATATTTTTGAAATTTTTTTTGTTTCAATTTAAGTATTGTTTTTAAATTTCGATGCAAAAATTTTAAGTTATCAAACTTTTGTAATAATTTGTACATTTTTAAAACATTGATCAAACTGATATTGCAATATCATTTATATATTAATATTAATTCAATTATAAAAAAATGAGCAATCGTCTACAACGTAACTTTTCTTATAACACATGAATATACGATAGACGGTTCTGCATGTACGATATATTTGATCAATAACCTCACTCTGTAACACACGAAATTTCAACAAACGGCTCTGCCTTGCAGTATTCTAGAACTTTCTGATGTTTATATCGAATAATTTGCAAAAATTGCATTATCTGGAAATTGAATCCTAGACTTGGTATAAAAACCTTTAAACTTTTGACCACTAGAACAATAAGCTTCTAGGACTATTTGTATTCTATATCGTGTTTTTTCGTTGATTTTGTTTTGGATAATGATGTTTTGGTAAAAGAGGTAAACTGGATAAAATTTAACATTTTTTAATCGGTGTATCAAAACGGTAAACATCATTTTATATTTAAAATGAGGGAGAACAAGTAGTACTATTTATTGGAAACTATAAGAACAAAATCTAATATTCATAGTATTAAATCTATTTTATTAAAACAGAAACACTAAAAAATATACTTAAAATGAGTCATAGTTAGACCAATCATTAGATATTTAATAAGTAAAAAAAAACTACATATATCTAGTCATATATTTGATACACATAATATCTACTTAAATGTTGACGGGATTTACAAATATTTATTTCAAATTAAATGTAGACAGAATTTTAATATTAATTTCAAAAAAGAATTAATTTATCTTAATATAATAGATTATTCCGGGCACAACGCCGTTCAACACTAGAGATAATTAAAAGGAAACTACATAACACATTTAATTTCATTGTCGAGGATGTGCGAACGTTGGTTCAAATTTAATATTAGAACTAATTTTCTCTTTGCTACCACTATTTTTCCATATATCGTTTCTTGTATCATTTTATAAACTAACGGAATCTATAACTACAAAATAATAAATAAATAATTAAATAATAGAATACAAATTTTTTGCGTTAAATAGGCTATGTTCGTTTATGTATCGAGAAGCCGGATCATAATGCAAATACACCAATCAACATTTAATTAACTATTGCATCCAAATACAATATATAGAAATTTGAGATGATAAGATGCAAAAATCAAGATATTGGAGATTCTAAAAAAAGTAGAGTTTAGGTGCAAATTTTGCATCTCATAATTCAAAAGATCAAAATATCATTGAATATAAGAAATATTTTAGTTAAATATTATTACAATTTAAAGCACGTAAAACTACAAAAACCGTGCAACCCCCCAATAACCGCAAAAACCATCGAAACCGCAACACCAAAACCGTTAAGACCTACAAAACGCAAAAGACCACTAAAAATGTTGAAACTACCGTCAAAATCATTAAAATCGCAAAAACCGTCATAACCACCAAAACACAAAACACTGTCAAAACCACAAAAGTTACCAAAAAATACAAAAACTCGTTGAAATCGCTCAAACCACAAAAACTGTCAAACCTGCCAAAACCACCAAAAGCAAAAACCACTAAAACCATATAAACCGCCAAACCCACAAAATCTCCTAAAGTTACCAAAATCGCAAAACCAACAAAAAACGCAAAACACGCTAAAATCACCAAAGCCGCAAAACACGCTAAAATCATCAAAGCCGCAAAAACTGCAAAAATCACCACAACGCCAAAACAGATAAAATCTTAGAAATCGCGAAAACAACTAAAATCGCTAAAACCACCAAACCCGAAAAAACCATCAAAACTACTAAAACCATCAAAACTACTAAAACCACAAAAACTCCAAAAACCACTAAAACCGTCAAAACCCCTGAAAACTGTAAAATCGAAGAAACCGCTAATACCAACGCAAAAACCGTTGTAACCACCAATTCCAAGAGCAAAATAAGAACTTATTTACATATTTTGAATAGCTTCTTTACTTTAAATTCTTTTAGAAAAGTAACAAAATTGGTTTATTTAAATATTTTGGGGTGTTAGTTTCTTAATTAGGTTTTCTTTGATGTTTCAACCAATTTCCTCTAAAATAAATTTCGAAATAGATAAAACTATAAACGAAAAAACTTGCATCAAGATGCAATATCCATATGCAAAATTCAGATACAAAAATGACAGCATTCAGATGAAACATTCAGATACACATGCACCTTTCTGATGTTGTATCTAGATATGAAAACGAACGAGGTCATACTTTTACATGGAATTTATTCTATTTCTAACTTCAAAATGACTTTTCAAATTCGAGTAACAGATAAATTACGAAGTATATCTATTTTTACTCTATTTTATAGTCAAAATTGAATAGAGTTGAAGCAAACTGGAAAACAAAAAAAAATCAATTTTGTTTTATAATTACTTAAATCTTAAAATAAAATGAAGTTAGATTGAGAATTCTCTAAAAAAATTACCACAACGCATAACTCTTTCAACATCAAGAGAAGTATAATAATGTGGAAAATTGGCTTGTATGCAAGAAAAATAATTAATTTGTTTCCTGTGTAATGTGTAATACCCCTACCTTTTGAAGAAAAAAATATTAACTGACATAATCGTGTAGAAAGAGGAAAGAGATATATTGTATATTGACTGAAACAAACTTGTAGGAGTTAGATGAGAGAGAAACGTAAGTTGTTCTACTTTCCTCTCAATTTTCAGATATTACGTTGTCAAAAATCTAATTGTTGTTGAAATCTCGATATCCCATCGCTTTTAATCTCATTCCATCTTCGGTTTGATCGGAGGAAGTTGTGCATTATTCGCGATTATGGATTTACAAATAGCTTTTTTGTATTTTTGGGTTCTTGAAGACAAGCGTTTATGTGTTCAAGGTACTAGAAATATTTTAATTAATTGACTTGTATCAATTGATTAAGGGGTTTGATCTATTGTTCATTTTTTCACTTTTGTTATGCCCAATTTATTCACAACTAGTCGATCCAATTTTTGAACAATTTTGTTTCATTTCAAAACTGGAATTGCAATTTATTTCACCATTCAGCCTCACTTTATCCGATCCATTTACAATCTTCCCTTCTATTTTTTTCATTTTACATGTTTCATATTTTTGCATATATCACTTTTATTGTGTTGCATATCTTACCATAAATTAGTATCCCATCTATCTTCGATTGTTTTTTACATAGGTTATAGAATTTAACGAGGACATTGAGTTACTACGACGATTTTTGACGATTGAAGAGGAGCAATCTTGTAAGAAACATGTAAACATCTACTTTAACCTTCGATGGTTAGAAGATATTAAACCAACTTTTGATGAGGAGCATATGGAAATGTTTGTTGCGTCTCAGCTTGGAACTCTGATGCAAATGAGCAACCATAGCTTCTATATCATGTTTCTCCATTACATCTATCAAGACAATTGGTGACAAAAAAGAATAATGAATTGTGAGGGTTGTTTCTGCTAAACCAATCTGGTATGGGATAAAAGAGTTTGCTATTGTCACTGGTTTAAGCTGCCAAAAACAAGTGAGGAATTAGAAAAAGAGTAAAGGCATCAGTAAGGAAAAAGGGAAAGCTAATGTAAGTGTTACTAATGGCTTCTTGTGGAAACAAATTTTTGGAAATGAGAAGTTGTTGTAAGTAAAAAAGTATAAGGACACTATCATTAGATTCAAACTTGCATTGCTTATGTTGGTTCACATAATTTTTTGTCCTACTTTTAGAAAAAATTTATCAAGGAGGAGAATATAAAAATGCTAGATGATATTAATGAGTATCTCGATTATCTGTGGGCTTGGAATTTTTTCTTGATAACTGCCAAAAGTGTCAGGGGAAAAGATCCAACAAACTACATACAAGATTCAATTTTTGTACAAGGATTCACTCATGTGATGCTTCTTCTACCAATATATAGCTCTCCTGATATAGTGAAGAACCCTATAGTTTGGAAAATGTGTTACAAGCAAGAATTGATCGATGGAGGATATTTTTCACTTTGTGGCAGATACGAGCCTTAATATCAACGTGGAACGTGCCTGACTCATTGACTAAATGAAGAGGTAAGTAGATAGTATTTGTACTTAAATACGGTTATATGCATGAATTTGGCCAGTTTTAAATAGTCATACTACTTTTCTATGTTCAGTAATATAATAGTCTATCTCATTCCATGGTTCTAGGTTCATGTGAAGTCTTGCATAGGTTATGATACATAAGGCATTGGTGATGATTGAGAGTTTGTTGATCACGAAACTAATGTTTCAGTTGATTATATGTTGCACATGATAAAAGATGATTATTCTTTTGAAAATAATTCATGGGTCGATGGTTTCTAATTTTCCGACATTACTAAAGTGAACCGTTTGAAAGAAGACAATAAGGATGCTGACTCTGAGGATGAGCAGACAAAATATGTAGACAATCTATTATCAACATCTACAGGAGCGCCTACGAGTATAAAGGCATATGAAGAAAAAATCCATTGATGAAGGTCCTTTTGTTGAGAAGGATCATGTATTTGGTGATACTGGAATGGCCAAAATAGAATTTAAACGCACGATCAAATTAATTTTCAAGGACTATTTAGATAGAACTATTGAGTTGTTTGAAGCTTATGCTTCAATTGTAAAGGATCATTTCGACCTTATAGTTGGTAAACTGCAAACTGGTGTAAAATTTGGGTGATCAGATCAGCAAGAAAACCACAAGCATTTCTAGTCGATCATATTAAGATGACTTTAACCATTTTAATACGTATGACACCAATCCTAATTTAAAAGGTTTCTTGTTGGTACAAGGTTTGGGGGGAGACGAAGTCGCTGCTATAAGTCAAGTAATATATACATACTATTTTACAATAGTTCATCTTTTTTCTTTCATTTATACTAAATTGTGTGAATGAAAGGCATGTGCTCCACTGAAAGATAGTATCCAACATGATAAACTTAAAAATTCTACTAATGTCATCGTTGAAAATGTTTGCAAAATTGTTCAAGATATTATACTTGTTGCTGGTCAAGGTGATTAAAAGGTGTTGATATAGTTTTGTTGTATATTCATTTATGTCATACAATACTTACTCATGTGCATTTTGCACATGAGGCGGCTACTACCGAGTCGCTTCATTTATCGGATGATACTTTACTCCCACTAAATACCAAGAGTGTAGAATCTCAAACTGATTCAAATGTTGAAAATATTAATGCTATATGACTTTCCATTTTTCAAAACTAAAGCAAACTATTATCAGTTATTCGCAAACAATCTGACTACTTATGAGAGTTTCTCCTCATAATTAACTTATTTTCACTTCTTATTTTCTCAACTTTTCAGAACAAATATTTGAATATTTCGTGAGGTTGAGTCTAGTCTTCAATCACTAGTGAAGGAGGTTAGTTTATGTTTACTTATTCACTTTTTTTATTCGTGTATAAAATAATCGAATATCTATTTAGCATAAGTTGCAATACTATTTCATCTAAATTGACTATCTACATAGATGCTTAGTGTTTATCCGTGGGTGAAAAAACTTTAGGGATTGTTGGTGATCTCTGTCTTGAGTCACTTGTTGGAGAGGTTTATTTGTTACTAATAATGTTGTATGTCCAATGTTGTAACAACGTTTCTATGGAAAATAACATCTGAGAAGAAGGATATTGAAGGTGAATGTGTTGGATTAGACAAAACAGATTGATCGTCCTTCTTTCTCATTCTTTCTCATTGGGTTGACAAGGTAGTGAAAACCTATGGTTAATTTCCATGGGTAATACTTT
>OVAN01003988.1:0-27176 GCA_900406275.1 Anastatica hierochuntica
ACTGTGTACTCAACCCCAAAAGGCAAAACTGAAAAGCCGAAAGAAACAAAAACTTGAAGGCTTGGTGCCGTAAACCGGAAGACCCCTTCAACTTTATAGGCAACCTAGAACTCCTAAATAAACTCAGAGAGATACGATGACATAAATTTATCGATCCCAAATCAAT
Organism: Anastatica hierochuntica; assembly: GCA_900406275.1. NCBI lineage: Eukaryota > Viridiplantae > Streptophyta > Magnoliopsida > Brassicales > Brassicaceae > Anastatica > Anastatica hierochuntica. Next base: position 167 of record OVAN01003988.1, read on the forward strand.
CCCAGAGATCTGACCATCGGGTGTGATAAGGAAATCTTGCCTACGCTTCGAGATCCGAAAGAGCCATGAGAATCGCCTGCTTTCCTTAACATCTTCCCCCTGTATCTCGCGGATATCAACTCGAATCCTCCAGCTACAGATATCATAAACTTTCCAAATCACCACCCACCGCCTTAACACCTCCGATCTGCCCTGGATCTTCCTCAAAACCCGCGGAGACCCAGATAAGCCGCCCAATCGCATCTCCCCATGAAGATACCCCCACCATAAAACACCCAACAATCCAGACCAAAATCGCCACCGCAAGAGACCCACTCGCAACCGCATCCGTCGCGCCGGCGATCTGACGAAAACCCTAATCTTATTTCTCCATCGCGATCGCCAGAGAGAGAAAAAGTTTTGATATATAAAAAGTGTTTATTCGTTGAAAATTTTAATATTTAATAAAATATAAATTTAAATAAATTATAATAAAATTTAAATTACAACATATTTAAAATAGAATAACTTCTTTGCAAAACAACATATTTTATCCTTCGGATCAAATATAATAAAATAACTTCTTTGCAAATAAAAGAAGAAGAAAAACAAATTCAAGGCTTATGTATTCATCGACAATGACATATTCAAGCTTCACACCATATGTGTAAGTTTGTTTCCAAACGCTTAAAACCTTCATGTTAATCATAAAATCGTTAGGAGAAACAATAATTTTAGAAACCTTAACTTGAACCATTATTGATATATGTTTTTCTGTTCAAAAAAAGAGAGAATAAAGTTTTGGTTGCATATCGAACCATATTTACACATAAATTAATAGTGTTCGGCAAGAAAAAAATTTAATTGTTATTTCCTTAATCTTTTTCATTTATAATAATGATTTTCATATTTATTATACCAGAATATTAGCACATTCTAATACTAATTTTTTTTATGTAACTAAATAACTCGAATCAAATCAATAAATTAGATAATTCAAATTTATAAAATCTGATATAAAATTTCGGTTAAATTTGAATTATATAATTATAGTAATTTCCTAAAGTATTTTATTAAAAATTATGGTTTCTATAATTTGGAACGTATTTTGAAATACATTCTCATTAACTATTTTATTTCTATAATTATTTAATCCGAATAAAAGCAATCAATGTTGTTACCTTAATAATTTAAATTTCTTAATCACACATTATTTGCTAAACAAAAATTTAATGCCTCTTTTTTTGCTCAAAAAATATTAAAAAATTAGAAAAAGCAAAAATCATCGATCAATTAAATTATAACAATTAATCCGAGAGTTAACCTATGAATCACACGTGTACAAAAATCACTAAATTTACTTCTCTTTTAATATATAGTAGGATTAGTTAGTTTAATAAATTAATTTAATAATTTAATAATTAAATAAATCAGCTTAAAATTAATAATTATAATTAGTTTAATAATTTATAACGTATATTTAGTAATTTATTAATAACATATATAGTTTTTCAATCCTTTTTCAATTTTTTTGTAATTTCAAAAATAATTTATTTATTAAACTAATTAATTTATTAAATTATTATTCTAGTTTACCTCGAATTATTTGAAGATCTTTTTTAACATTTTTCCCAATACTTTAATAAATCAGTTAATTTAATAAATTAATAAACAAATAAATTTATTAATTAAATAAAATATTAGTTTTTAATAATTTTAATTAATTTAATAATTTAATAAATAAATTTGTTTTGAAAATACAAAAAAAATTGAAAAAATATTGTAAATAGACTATATATCCCTATATGTTATTAATAAATAAATTTATTTAATAATTAAATAAAAAGTTAGTTTGAAATTCAATAATATTAATTATTTAATTAATAAATTAGTTTTGGAATAGTTTAATTATTAAATTAATTTAAATAACTGAATTTCAAAATCACTTTATTTTTATATTTATTAAATTATTTTATTGAATACAAACTAATTTATTGAAATATGAAATTAATTTATTAAACTAACTAATTTATTAAATTAATTTATAGAAATAAAAAAACTAATTAGATATATTGATGTGTGAGAAAATAATTTAAAAGAATGTTAACTAGCCTAGTTAGTAAAGTATGTTTGAGTCATACGCCTGATCAACGAAAGATTGAGATTTAAATAACCAAATTTTAAAAGTTGAGAATTAAAATGACTTAAGTGAATTAACCATGTTTTGGTAAAAATTTGAGAGTTGGGATGTTTTTTTGACATTTTTCCCCAAGCTTATATGCCAAAAACTCATCGAGGCGCGTGAGGCGAGAGTTTGATGCAAGGAAGATTTTTCCCGGAATTTCCTGGTTGTTTCCCGGGAAAATTGAACACAAAGACGACAGATTCGAACTTCAAACACCAAAAAAGGAGCGAGCTTTTCATCGTAATCTCATGAAATGCTTATCCTTACAAAAAGTTCGTCTCCTTCTCCGACAGTGCGCTCACCGTTCGTTTCTCCGTCCCGGCAAGGAACTGCACGCCGTTTTAACCACTTTAGGATGGACGAAAGCTCCGAGGTCTTACCTTAGCAATTCGCTCTTTCAGTTTTATGCGGCCTCCGGTGATATGTCTACTGCCCAGAAGCTGTTCGACGATATTCCTCTGTCAGAAAAAGACAATGTGGATTGGACCACTTTGTTATCCTCATTTTCGCGGTGTGGATTCCTCGTTGGTTCAATGAAGCTCTTTGTGGAAATGAGAAGGAAAAGAGTTGAGATTGATGATGTTTCTGTAGTCTGCTTGTTTGGCGTGTGTGCTAAGTTAGAAGATACAGGGCTCGGTGTACAGGGACATGGGGTTGCTGTAAAGATGGGGTTTTTGTCTAGTGTGAAGGTTTGTAATGCGTTAATGGATATGTATGGGAAATGCGGATTTGTGGGCGAAGTCAAACGCGTATTTGAGGTGCTAGAGGAGAAGAGCGTTGTTTCATGGACAGTGGTTATGGATACAGTTGTGAAATGGGAGGGGTTAGAGAGAGGCAGGGAGGCGTTCGATAAAATGCCTGAGAGAAATGCTGTTGCTTGGACAGTTATGGTTGCTGAGTATTTGGGAGCTGGGTTTACGGGAGAAGCATTGGAGCTTCTAGCGGAAATGGTGTTTAAATGTGGGCATGTTTTAAGTTTCGTCACTCTTTGCTCGATGCTATCGGCTTGTGCGCAATCAGGAAACCTTGTAATTGGTAGATGGGTTCATGTGTATGCATTAAAGAAGGCGATGATTTCGGGGGAGGATGTAACTTACGATTCTGCTGTCATGGTGGGTACGGCATTGGTTGATATGTATGCCAAATGCGGAAACATTGATTCTTCCATGAAAGTCTTTAGGTTGATGCGTAAGAGGAATGTGGTGACATGGAACGCTTTGTTTAGCGGGTTAGCAATGCACGGGAAAGGTAGAATGGTGATCGACATGTTCTCGGAGATGGTAAGAGAGGTGAAGCCAGATGACTTAACCTTCACAGCCGTCCTAAGTGCTTGCAGCCACTCGGGGATGGTAGAAGAAGGGTGGCGATGTTTCCACAGCCTCCAGTTATATGGTTTGGAACCTAAGGTTGACCATTATGCATGTATGGTAGATCTTTTGGGCCGTTCTGGTCGTATTGAAGAAGCAGAGATCTTGATGAAGGGAATGCCAGTGCCTCCAAATGAAGTTGTCCTTGGTTCGCTTCTAGGCTCGTGTAGCTTCCACGGAAAGCTGGAAGTAGCCGAACGGATTCAAAGAAAGATTGATCAGATGAGTCCAGGAAACACAGAATACCAAATACTGATGTCCAACATGTATGCTGCAGAAGGAAGGAGTGACATTGCAGATGGGTTAAGAGGAAGTATGAGAAACCGAGGCATCAAGAAAATACCTGGTTTGAGTTCCATTCACATGAATGGCTCAATTCATCGGTTTAGCTCAGGAGATAGGTCACACCCGAGGACGAATGAGATCTACTTGAAGCTAAATGAAGTGATGGGACGTATTAGACCAGCTGGTTATGTCCCTGATGTCTCTGGCTTGGTTTCTCTCTCGGAGGGTGATTTGGAGGATAAAGAGCAAGCTTTATACTGTCACAGTGAGAAATTGGCAGTCTGTTTCGGGCTTCTGGAAACGAAACCAAGGACAACTCTTCATGTCTTCAAGAATTTAAGGATATGTCAAGATTGTCATTCGGCTATGAAGATTGTTTCAGAGGTATATGAGCGAGAAATCATAATCAGAGATAGAAATAGATTTCATCATTTCAAGGGAGGCTCTTGTTCTTGTTCTGATTACTGGTGAACTTATCAAATGGCAGTACAAATATCTGTTCTTGAGACCTTTTGAAGAAGTAAACTGAGATTCAAACAGGTGTGAATACGCAAAATGTGTTAAACTTATTACAGGTTAGGGTGATCTCGATCAAAAAGAGCATTTCTCTCTTCTGATCAGTGGGAAGGCCCGGTATCATCATTCTCGGATTCATCTGTTGCTCTGCAAATCGACAGAGTTTGGAGAGTTTTCTGATGTTACCGTCTCATCATCCCCGTTCTTATGAAGCGACAAAAGGATTAAGGGTTGTGCATTGAGCTAACCTTTTGTAACCCTCTATTAGCTCTCCGTACGGCGAGTGCATTTGTATATTATATATCAACATTTTCATCAATGAGAGTTGGCTGAGTTGTTCTGATGAGAGCTTGAGTGTGCTTGCTCTTTGTTGGGAGAAAGACTACAACTTCAGCTTCTGACAGAAAGCGAAGCTCAAAATTCGACTGCTGTTCGAGGTAACCGAGATTCTGTTGTAACAAAAAGGGTTGCTAGAGAACAAGCTGTGTGAAAGGCAATATTGTAGAAGTCCACCTGTTCTTTTTAAAAACGCCTGCTGAAGTGAGCAAGTATAAGACCATAACAGCAATATTGGAGCATGATTGCATGAATATGTAGCCATTGTACTGAAGTAATTACCGTTAACTAAGTTATTGGTAACTGTTTAAAGTCGTAGTGGGATGTGTTAGGAGATTCCAAAACCAAACTATATGATTGCTTGGAGGTGAACTCTTAGGACCACAAAAATCTATACTTTCTTAGATCCAGTCCATTGCATTGAGACCAATCTCCTCATGGAGAGCATTTGGCTAGTCCGGTTTAATCAGGAAGCCAAAATCGAATGGTTGGGCTTGGAACGACACAATTTAGACATCGTGAGTAATACAAGCAAACTTGCAAAACAAAATATAAGGCAAACCTAAAAAATAAGTGAGGTCCTTCAGTCATTTAACGAATCTAGTAAAGATGTGTGAAGTTGAAGTTGAAGTTGAATGTGAATGGTGTTATTGAATGAAAACAAAAGGGAAAGATGTTCTTGACTCGGATTTTAAACCAGACGCGATTCTAGCGCCCAAAAAATCAAAACACAGATATGTTCCTTCTTATGCTAAAAGATGAATCATGAGAAAAACAGAAAAAATACTAACCGGGGAGACATCATCCCCAGCTTTTGGTTTCTTATTGTAAAGGGAGAAGAATGGTTTTAATGATGAGCATTAGCTTCAACCTTCTTCTGTGAATTCGCTTTGATCTGCACGTGAAAAAACAATTTGTTGTTAACTTACTGCATATACTAAGATTCCATAACCTTTCAGATATAGAGAAACATTTCTCGGTTTTGCAAGAAGGGAAAACAAGCAAACAACTATAGAAAACAATCATATCCAGAGAAAGATATCGCAAAGAGGCATTCTACCCAACTTGTACAAGAAGCATACGATCATCTCAAAGATAATGTAAGACCAGAACTCAGTGGACTAAATCAGAAACAGACTAACATAAAGGAACAAAGAAGCATTCTGAATATCACAAAGCTATATCTAGAAAGAGCTGTAAAATTGTGGAAACACAATATAGTATGCTAATAATCAACTCTACAAACAAAAGCTTTCACCCTCTTCCTCGAATTAAGATCAAAATCAGGAATCTTCGAATAATACAATTTGTGTAGCCACTAGCCACCAATCAACATAATCATCAGATGATGAAACAAATCAGAATCAATACACTTTCAAATTTCAATTAGACGCACTTTATTGCACACTCAAATCAAATAAGAATAGACGATAAGATCTTCAAGAGTTTTGATCAAACAAAGACAAAGTGAGATAGAATTTTGATCACCTTCAAGACCTTGAGCTTCATGTTCCCGTAGACGAGACCTAACCCAAAAGCCGAAGCGCGTGCCACCTGAATCATAGAAAACGAAATACTCCATGGATCAACACAAACTCAAAAAAAAAAAAACGAATCGGCGAATACAGATCTAGAATCGGCGAGAGAGAGATAGTTTACAAGAGCAAGAGAGCTTGTGCCGGAGTAAAGTCCTGGAGGAAGCGTCATTGACAAATCACTGTTAATGCTACGAGTCGTCTTCAACGAAAGCAAACCCTAAAATCCCAAATCAATGGAAGCTTCCCACAACTCACAAATTGTATGTGCGTGAGCTTCCTCTTGCTGTTTTGTTTCTTTCTTTACGTTGATTATTGGGCTTTAAATGGGCCTTAAACTAAGAAACTACCGGTTCGGTTTATCTAAACCGTAAATCACTTTGAGAACCGATGACCACACACAATTAACCAACGAGAGATGGAGTTAGAAACACGCCGATGATCAGGAAGCAAACAAACGACCGAGCCGCCAATCGCCGCCGTCCAAAACTATGGCAGAACTGCACAAATTTGCGATCTTTGAAGCAGATTCACGCTTCTATGGTTGTTAATGGCCTCATGTCTAACCTTTCGGTTGTTGGGGAGCTCATTTACTCGGCGTCTTTGTCGGTTCCGGGTGCTCTTAACTACGCCTACAAGCTGTTCGACGAAATTCCTAAACCAGACGTAGCCATTTGCAACCATGTGTTGCGTGGCTCTTCTCAGAGCATAAAGCCTGAAAAAACCGTTGCTTTGTATACTAAGATGGAGAGACGAGGTGTGTCGCCTGATAGGTATACGTTTACGTTTGTTCTTAAGGCGTGTTCGAAGCTTGAGTGGAGAAACAATGGATTTGGGTTTCACGGGAAAGTGGTAAGACATGGGTTTGTGTCGAACGAGTATGTTAAGAATGCTTTGATCCTTTTTCATGCTAATTGTGGAGATTTGGTAATTGCAAGCCAGCTTTTTGATGATTCTGCGAAAGCTCATAAGGTTGCTTGGTCTTCTATGACTTCTGGGTATGCTAAAAGAGGGAAGATAGATGAGGCGATTAGGCTTTTCGATGAAATGCCAGATAAAGATCAGGTAGCTTGGAATGTTATGATCACTGGTTGTCTGAAATGTAGGGAGATGGATACAGCAAGGGACCTCTTTGATAGGTTTACAGAGAAAGATGTTGTGACTTGGAATGCAATGATCTCGGGATATGTTAATTGCGGGTTCCCTAAGGAGGCGCTTAGCATATTTAAGGAGATGAGGGATGCTGGTGAACACCCAGATGTTGTGACGATACTGAGTTTGTTATCTGCTTGTGCAGCCCTAGGAGACTTGCAAACTGGGAAGACAATTCATAGTTACATCTCGGAAATGGCTTCGGTTTCGAGTTCCATGTATGTGGGCACTCCTATTTGGAATGCTCTTATTGACATGTATGCAAAATGCGGAAGCATAGATGGAGCAATTGAAGTGTTCAGAGGAATGAAAGACCGAGACTTGTCAACTTGGAATACTTTGATAGTTGGCTTGGCTTTGCATCACGCGGAAAGATCACTTGAAATGTTCGAAGAAATGCAAAGGTCGAAAGTCTGGCCAAATGAAGTGACTTTCATTGGAATTATATTAGCTTGCAGCCACTCAGGGAGAGTTGATGAAGGGCGTCAATATTTTAGCCTTATGAGGGATGTGTATAATATCGAACCAAACATAAAGCATTATGGTTGTCTGGTAGACATGTTGGGGCGAGCAGGGCTATTAGATGAAGCATTCATGTTTGTGGAGTCGATGGAGATTGAGCCTAACGCCATCATTTGGCGAACCCTTTTAGGTGCTTGTAAGAATTTTGGGAATGTCGAGCTAGCGGAGTATGCAAATGAGAAACTTCTCAGTATGAGAAAAAACGAGAGCGGCGATTATGTGTTGCTCGCCAACGTATATGCTACCACAGGTCAATGGGACGGGGTGCAAAAAGTAAGGAAGATGTTTGATGATACAAGAGTTAAAAAACCGACTGGTATTAGCTTGATCGAGCAAGACAATGACAAATTGAGAATTGGTTTAGGTAAAAACCAGCGCTTCAATGGCTAACTATGAACAACAAGTAAGATTGGATAATATCCTGCAATATTGATAAATTTGAATAGATTCTTTCCTTTTTTGTTCTCTGAGCTTTCTGAGTTCTCAACTTTGAACTCAGAATTGGTAAAGGCAACAGACATGATATCCTTCTATGGATTTAAGAGAGAGAGAGAGAGAGAGAGAGAGCTCTAAATTTGATAGAAAGTTTCATTGATGTTTACACTCTTAACGCCAAAACGATCCTTTGGAGAATCATTGTGTAACATAAAGGTAACCTGTTAAGATTATAAGTTCATGGTTCTAGATTTAGCATAGATTATAGATCACTGGAAAGGTGAGACAGAGAGAGATAGGATATAAGATATTATGGTAGCTGATAGTTAAACACAACTGTTGACAGAGTAGGTCCATGACATATATCACATAGGAAGAAAATGACACTGGATACGAGATAAGAGAAATGCGAAGGACACGCGACTTAAAGCTCAATTTCACATTTTTAAACACCAAACAATGCATCTCTTAAAGCAGATGACAGTAAAACTCATGTTTTAGGTTAAGACCAGAACTTCAATGGCGACGGGAAAGGGCAAGAGCTGATAAGAGAATGAGAAGAATGAGGAGGACAACGGCAATGAAAGATCCAATCAAAGACCCGGAGATACGCTCACAGAAGGTGTTGTACTGTTGGCAAATAGCAAACCAGTTTGTTTTGTTGTTCCCATTGTGTGCCAAGTAAACAATGGCTGTTGCTGAGGATGCTCCAGCAGTTAGAAGACCCAACATTGCCTAAGCACATGAGGATGAATAGATCGTAAACCGTAATCTCAGGCTGTAAAGATGATGAGAATCAAACAGAACAATTTTTAGTTTGCCGATGGCTTTACCACATCAAGGATGATAAGAAGAATTCTACTGTTCTGAGTCTTGCTCTTGACGATGTGTACAAAAGCCAAAGCTAGAGACAAGACAAGGTAACCACTAACAACAGCATTTGCAACTACAAAGAACCTAAATGAGACAAATTCAAACCAAAGTTATTTCCTAATACCAACAAAAACAGGTTAGATATGTTTAAAAGAATCAAAGTTCACATACATTAAGGCTGGAAGATCGTTGTATTCGGCACGAAACCGTATGAATTGAGTAAAGAAAGGCAGCGTTTCATTAGTGGTTGCCATGAGGATTGCACTACCTATAGTGTTGAAGAATGCAACAATCCTGAGGATAAACTCAAGAATCGCAATCCTTCTGCTCATCAGACCGCTCTTTTCGATACCTTTGCTTGTTTCGACTATTTCAGCCTGACCCGACTTCATTTTTTCTTCTATTATTTAAAGTTTTCTAGGCTCCTTGGGATGGAAGTTAGGGCAATTTTAAGTTTCTTGCGAGGTAAGAAACAGATGCTGTGAGAGTTTGACGAGGGTTAAGAGCAATGAGTGAGAGTGTATATATACTGCATGCTCTGTGGGACATATATTGGTTGTGATAAGATTTTTAATCATCGCTATTGTACTTGCTAAAGGTATCTCCTTTTTAATATTATAATTATAATTCACTTTCCAAATTTGTAAACAGAAGATCTGTCCAAATTTGTACAAAAATCTTTAGCTCAATTAATAAATCACAATAAAATCGTTGCTTGAACTGTTCAAGTTAAACATGTGGAGTAGTTACAAATCATCTGTATAGTGATAAGTTAAAATAATGGAATTAGTTATGCTCGAAGATGATTAACAAACCCACATTGTTATCTTTTAGATTACTTTTGAAAATAGGAAGTCTCTACATAGTTGGAAGTTTGTATTAAAGTTCCTATATTATTGGAGATGTTGAGCCTAAATGGTTCTCTGTGTCAAAACACGTAGAAGTCTGTCGAGTTATAATTAACTAAATATTCATCCATCAAATCAACCATATCAAACGAAGCAAGACACCTAAACCAAATAATTCTTTTTTGGGAAGATTTCCAAAAAATGGTGTAGGCTTTTTGAAATTTGACGATCTATCTCCCAATTTTCAGTTTAGAGAGAAATAGAATTCGAACATTTAATTCAAAGAGATTTAATACGTGATCATAGTTTGAACAACATTTGGTACTTTACAATAGTTTCTGTGGATAAAGAGATCGTAAGATATGACTTCACAATTTTAATATGTAGGTTTATTGAATCTGAGAATCTGTGTAAAGACTCTGATCCTAGCCCATTAAACCAAATCCCGCAAACCTTAAAGGATCATGTGCCTCAACCTTATTTTAAAGCCGTCTCAGCCTCCTCGAGAAATGCATCCCGAAATCCGAAGCTAAGCTCTCCAGAATTCCCGAGAAATTTCGCAAAGCCCTAGCCGTCGAACCATCCGCACCCGATCCGAGCCTCCTCCGCCTCGATCTCCACGTTGTGACGTCGCACCATCGCCGTCGAGCTTTCCGCGATCGCATCGCCGCCTTTTCTCTCTCTCCCGCATGAGCGTCGTCGACCTTCATTGCATCTGAAAGTCGCGACACATCCCGAGCCTTTGTTGATCGTCGCACCCCCCTCTCCTCTCTGCCCGACGCCGCATATCACGCCGTCGTCGTCTCCTGTGGTCGCACCGTCGATTCAAGCCGCCGATCTCCTCCTTCTGATGCCGCTCGAGCCTCGTGTGACGATTCTCGAACCGATCCGAGCACATGACGCCATACCTGAGCCCACCCGAGAGCCGCAACCGCTTCCTGAGCCTCCTCGCCGTCGATCGTCTTGCGCCGCCGTCCCTAGCCGCGGTTTGCGAGAATCCGAGAGTCTCCCTCTCCGATTCTGCTACTGTTAAGCTTTTTTGCGAGGTAGTTTTCGCGTTTCCAAGCTTTCCGTTTTCCGTTTTCATCGTTTCAGTGGGTTTTTGTGTTGTGGGTTCGTGGTTTCCATTTATGGAAACTTTCTATTTTCAGCAAGTTCCCAATTTAGAAAGTTCCCTTTAATAGAAAGTTTCCTTTTTGGGAAAGTTTTTATTTGGTGAAAGTTCCTTAATTTAGAAGTTTATCCCTTTTCTGGAAGTTTCCATTTATGGAAATTTTCTTTTTAGACAGATCCCAGTTTAAGGACTAACTAGAGTTCTTTTTGGTTTAGGACAAGAAGAGTAGAAGCTGATTCAGAAGTTTATCCGCGTCCGAATCATCTGCATCTACAAGCTAAAGTGAGGAGCTAAACCCGTAGCTATACCCCCGTAGAACTGGTTTAGGATGTTTTTTCTACTAGTATAAGTTTAATGCGTCTTGTTTGATATTCCTGGTTGAGCGTCGAGTCAGTCTTGTCTTTTTAATGAGCATGAGTAGGTCTAGGAATTGCCTTAGTGTTATAAGATGTTTCTATGAGATTGTGTGATGGATGGATGGAGATGTTTCCACCTCTGGAGAAGGAAAGGAATCCCTGGGACCCTACATACCGGTTAAGTGGAAGTGAAAGAAGCTCGGTTCCTGTAGCGGTGCGCCAGGTTATGGAGATGAGAGTCAGAGGTTTTGTGTAGGGCATCTTAGTATGACATGTTTGATGTGTGATACATTAGGTGCCTGTTTGGTGTTAAATGTATGTTATCTTAGGAAGCCTTCTAAGTCTTTTCTGCGGTGTTGCGCGTTTAACAACCCACCTCCTCGCTGAGTGATTCCCCTGTCACTCACCCCTCTCTCCTATTCCCCCCCTTTTGTTTTTGCAGGTGAGTATGACGAGTAGCCGAGAAGATGAAGGTTGACTGGATGTTGTTTTTCCGGGGATCCAGGTTACATTTAATAATTTTTTTTGGATTGAATTTTAGACTTGGATATTTGCGTTGTTTTATTGAACCTCTTGCTTGAATGAATGATGGATTTATTTTATGGTTAAGTAAATGTTATCGATTTTGAGGATTAAATCCCGTCGATTTTGAGGACTAAGTCTCGTTCAGTTTTGAGAACTAAGTTCCCGTAGATGTTCTGAGGTGGTGGTGGAGTGAGTAGTAATTGTGCAGTTAGCACGCGCGGTGGCCCTGACGAGGGAAAATCGGGTGCTGATGGTTGTGCAGTTAACACGCGCGGAGACCTTAACGAGGGAGAATCGGAAGTTAAAATATGTTTCCCTAACTTAGAGAGAAATATAATTCAAACTTTTAATTCGAAGAGACTTGATATGTGATCATAGTTCATACATCAGTTGGTGCTATATAATAACTTTTGTGGATACAGTCACAAAAGCTTTTTAAGAATTGTGTACCAGTTCATGGTGTTTTTCAACGTACGAATCATAAAACGCTCTCAAACTCCAATATCGAGGAAGTCTCGGGAGCTACTCTTCCTGAGGCCAGCGGCATCGACGTCCAACTTGGCCTCTGTTCGTTCTTCCCTTTCTCGTTCTTCTCTCGGAGGTCTTATGATCTTTTGCGTCGTCCATGAAAGCATTTGCTGAGATCTGACCTCAAATAGCGTAGATCTCCTTCAAAGGCTCGTCGGCGTTTCTCGATCTCTACTTTCGAATGGTTTATGGCTTTATCTGGGAAATCCCGAGATCTATTCTTCTGTCCGACAGTTTGGTATGTCGTTGCTAAGATCTTCAGTGGGCTTCTCCCCATCTAAGCTCTCTTGGAGCCTTGTTAAGTCCTCTACTCCGATGGCCCCATCCTTCTGCTTAGCCAAAACCCGACTCAAACCAGATCGCATCCTCTTAGTTAGGCCTTCTACCTGCTTGACACTGGATCCAGCCATTGAGCTTCCTCTAGTGAACAGCTCAGGCCATCTCGCACAACAACATCATTTCTCCCTCTTGGGAAGACTCATGTTAGAGCTCTCAGTGATGATGAATTTGAGTTCTCATGGATTTTGCTTTCGGATACATCCATATCTGAGTTTGTGAAGCCGTTTGTGGAGGTTGCTTCTCCTCCGTTTATGGAGCTGACCCACGGGAAGGTCTTGTTCTCGCGCCTCTCTTACCCTATGTGCGGTCGTTTTTCGCCTAAGTTTTTGATCTCCTCCTCATGTGCTCTTTGTCTCTCTGGATACGGTGGCGCTGGAGTCTCAGAGCCGGAATGGGCTCTACATAAGCGTTGTCGTGCTGGGTTTTTTAACGTCATGCCATCTTCTTCATCTGTCCCTTTTCCAATGCCGACGAAAGTCAGTGGTAGTCCCAATTTTACCTTCATGCCTTCATCGGTGGTGAACTCTCACCTTCTAGGGAGAAATTATGTTGAATCGTAATATCGCATCAAAGATAGTTCCTATAAAGATTGACAAATTTTCGTCACTAGATGTAAGACTTTCGAGAGATTTGACCGCATGTGTCGCAAATCTCTAGCGATGACGCCGACCCTATGGACAAGTCCCGGCTGATATGGTGCCTCTTGCTCCCACTGGTCTGACTCATAAGCTTGCGGTGGTGAGGATTGTCGATCATTGTGGTTCGATTTACCGGAGCCCTGTCACGGTCGGTGTTTCTACAAACAGAAGGCGGTTCCTAGTTCCATCTTGCTCAACTGTCACGGCAGATAAGTTACTTAGACTTATTTTCCTCCTTTATGGAGAGGTTGGGTTTAAACCCAATAGACATACTAAATGGGCCTTACATTATCAATTTGTACCCATTTAACGTTTTTTTGGATAAGTATATTGAAATGTTAATCTCTTCTATCATGATCTATTCAAGTGTAAGTACTAAAAGATCCAAAGGCCATAGTTGCCACATTTTCGCTGGCCATAGATGCATTTTTCTTGTCAGTATTTCTCAAGGTGTGTTTATATACCGAGACGACAATTGCTTGTTCAAAAATCATAGATGTCATTCTCTCGCCGATCGTAGATGTCATTTTCTTGACGGTATCCCTCACAGTGTGCTTACATGCCGATCCGACGAATTATGTCCCATCGACCATATATGCCTGTCTCTATATGCGAATGTTAATGGGACAATAACCCCCAGTTTGGAAAGTACTGCTATTGGTCACGAGGAACTCTTTTCCTTCAAATTTGGGGTGGTCTATATTTCCTCCATCACACGGTGTATGTTCAAGACAAAACCTTCAAACTTAGTGATAGTTATTATCCGCCCAAGTTATTCGTGAAAAAATGACGAACTACTCTTCTGTCTATATGTTTCAATCTCTTTAGCTTTCAAGATAAAAAAAAAATAGAAGGTTGTTCTTTCTCCAATCCTCTCATCTTTCTAAGACTATTTCTATTTCCCTCACCCTTGATATCGTTTCGTACCGGACTTTCTCCTAGATTCCTCCTAAGCCTGGCAAAGATGTGGATATTCAAAGGTTGTGGGTCGCGAGAGTTCTCTCTCATCCTGTTTGTGACCACCCTTTTCAGGGACCTAGTGTTTCGACACTTTCAGCGCATGGAGTTTCAAAACCATAGAGACCTTCATATCTCATTTGTGGCATTGGTGTTGTTATTGGTTGGAATTGAGCTTTCGAATATTTTCTTGCAATATTGTTGGAGCATTTGACTTTGTATCTTTATGTTTCTTGATAGATCTATCATTTATCTCTAGTGCTTATTGTCTTTCAATAGCACGCTATGTAACTCTCACCTTTGTAAGACCGGCGGGTCTCTTTGGATTCTCCCTAGCAGAGATTCTTTTACCGCTTTCTTAATGGAAAGGGTTTTCGGCGAAAAAAACTTTTGTGTGTAAATAAATTGTGATATATGATTTCGAGGCTTTCGGATGTTGAGTTGGCTTATTTTTTCATATGGATGTTATACAACATCATATGTCATAGTTAGCTTATGTGTGGCGATTTATTTTTAATTTGATAAAACGATTTATGTTATTATTGTTCACACACATATATAGTTAACTTCACAAAATAAGCAACAATAAGACCTCTATTGAATAGGAAAATGACCTTATTGCAATAACATTCATCAAGAAATTGGGAGGGTTTGGGCGTTACCTTGGCCTGCTAGAAGCAATAGGTAGAAGCAAAAATGAGATCTTCTCATACATTCAACAAAGAGTGGAGGAAATAATCAACCGTTGGTATTCTCATTTGTTATCTCATACTGGTAAAGAAGTCTTAATTAAATTTGTTGTCACTGCCCTACCTGTTTACCTCATGTCCTGCTTCATGTTTCCTAACAGAATCATAAAGAATATTAATCAAGCAATAAGAAAGAATTGGTGGTCTTCTCAAAAGGAAAAAAAAGAAAAACAACCTGAAATACTTGGAGTACAATCACAAAGCCCAAAGCATAAGGAGGCCTAGGCTTTAAGGATTTGAAGCTATTCAACAAAGCTCTCACTGCAAAACAAACATGGTGAATCCTTACTTGGTCTACCTCTTTGTTATCCAAAATATATAAAGCCAAGTATTTGTAGAAGACCTCTATGTTGAATGCCTTACCAGGAAACAATACACCGTATGCATGGAAAGGAATCCACCAAACAATTCCATTATTAAGCAGAGGGCTAAAGTGGTCTATATGCAATGGGGAAAAAACTAAACTATTTCAGGATAGTTGGTTGCCCACGAAACCGCCAAGACCATCAAAAGCTAAGACACCAAGTGTTCCTACCAATCTAACAGTGGCGGATGTTCTTAATTACACATGAATTAACTGGAATGAAGGGAAGTTATTTGAGCTCATCCACCAAGAACACATTGGCAATGTGAGAAAGGTCAAACCTAACTGAACTAAGGCAAATGACAAGATTGAATGGGTTTATACGCAAAATGAAGAGTACACAACAGGGTCAGGGTACTTCTCCTTAGTAAGTTCAGTAAACCCTATAGAAGATAACCTGAAACAGTTAATGACTAATGTCTGGAAACTTGAAACTCCACCTAAAATTAAAATTTTTTGATGGAGAGTCCTTCGTAACAGTCTACCTGTTGGTTCAAATTTGCAACAAAAAAAAGAAAGTTTACAGTTGATCCCGTCTGTCATAAGTGTGAAGAAGCAGTAGAAGATATAAATAACTGCATTTTCACATGCAGAGTTTCAAGAGAAGTATGAGAACTTACACCATTGAGAGGCTCACACGATGGACAAATCATGCATGATACCTTGGCCGACAATGTAAGTTGGGTCTTGCGCATATCTGAAGACTACCAAGGGAAAAAACACAACTACAAGCATCTATTGGCCGGCGATTATGGAAGATGAGGAATGAGTTGGTATTTTAAAAGAAAAAGAACTCTATTCCTGAAGTTATCACCAAGGCACTAAATAATTTGAAGTAATGGCAAGATGCCTCTAAAATAACGAGAGGAATGAACCAGAGTGTAGCACAAAGGCAGAGTGAGATATTAAATAACATGCATGTAGTGAACCCTTCCTCTAAATAGAGCCAATGATCAAAACAGAGTTTTGGATTCTGTTTTGGAAAAAAACGCTGCGTATAAACAAGAAGAAGAGTTGAACATAAATGTAGCTAAGCCTACAACCAATCAACAGCCCGTCAAGCCCAATCACAAGCAACGGTTATCTCTAACAACTTCAGAAACAGACAAGAAAAACAGAGCAAAAGCAGAGAAAGGACACAAGCTGTATAAAGCAATTTGTACAGAAAATCAAACATCTCTCTCCAACAAATTTGGCATTCTCGGATCACTAAATGAAGCTGATGGTGACAAGTGTTAGCAATCGACAGAGAGAGATACAGACTCAAAGTAGTATAAGACAATAAGCTTGTATCTTTGTATTGATGATCTGATAAGGAAAGAAAACAATGAATCAATAAAACTCTTCTTTAATATCTTAAAACTTGCAGTCTCTTACATGGTATCAGAACCATGGATTCATCCATGGAACCTTATTCTTTTCCAGTCCTCAACATCTCAAACTGTGTAACTATCAAACTCACACAGAAAAATTACATCTTGTGGAAAACACAGTTTGAATCATTCCTTTCTGGTCAAGGGCTTCTCGGTTTTGTTACTGGCTCCAACCCTCAACCATCTTCAACCCTGACGATTCCACCCATCGATGGTTCATCAACTCCTGTCCCAAATCCAGACCATCAAGCTTGGAAAAGAGCAGATCATGTCGTGAAAGCTTGGTTATTAGGGTCACTCTCTGAAGAAATATTGGCTGAAGTTGTTAACAATGAAACCTCCCATGAAGTCTGGTTGGCCCTTGCAAGTCACTTCAATCGGATCTCCTCCTCTTGCTTGTTTGAGCTTCAGAGAAGGCTGCAAACTACAACGAAAAAGGACAGATCCATGGCTGATTATCTCCGAGAAATAAAGTCTGTTTGCGAACAACTCTCAGCTATTGGAAGTCCGGTTGATGAAAGGATGAAGATTTTTGCAGTTCTTCATGGCCTAAGCAGAGATTATGAGCCTATAAAAACGAGTATCGAAGGATCTATTGATGGATATCCTCCTATCTCCTTTGATATGATGATGCACAAGTTGATTAGTTTTGATGACAGGCTCCTAAGCTATTCAACAGAGGACCATGTCTCTCCTTATATGGATTTTAACATAACAAGGTCTGAAGAATCTCCAACTTTCTACAGAACAAGTTATAGAGGTAGAGGAGGCTCATATGGAAGGTTTGGAGCAAGAAGAGGTCGTGGCTCATTTTCCACAAGGGGTCGGGGGTTCCATCAGCAGATATCATCATCCTTTAGCACTCCCAATCCTTATGGAAACGAGTCAAGACCCGTGTGCCAGATCTGTGGCAAGGAAGGGCAAAGTGCTCTTAAGTGTTGGCATCGGTTTAATAATGCTTATCAACATGAAGATCCTCCCACTGCTCTGGCTGCCTTACGTATCACTAATGTTTCCGATCACTCCGGGCAAGAGTGGTACCCCGATACAGGAGCAACAACCCATGTCACGAGCTCCCCAGCTCACTTACAACAATCAGAAGTCTATAATGGCTCAGATGGAGTTATGGTGGGCAATGGAGAATACTTGCTGATAACGCATACTGGATTAACACCATTGCCTTCCTCCTCAGGTAAAATTATACTTAAGGATGTATTAGTCTGTCCAAATATACCCAAGTCATTACTTTCTGTTTCAAAACTCACCAAAGATTATCCATGCTCCTTTAAGTTTGATTGTGATAATGTGATCATTAAGGATAAGGAAACAAGGAAAGTAATAACAATGAGCAGAAACGTGGATGATCTCTATGTCCTAGAAGAAAAGATACCTCAGGCCTTATTCTCCTCTCGACAACAAACAGCAAGTATTGAAGTATGGCACCGTAGACTTGGCCATATCAATAATAAAGTTCTTCAACATCTCTCTGCTAAGAAGTTCATCACACTCAATAAAGAAGTTCACTGTATGTGTGAAGCTTGCAAGTTTGGAAAGAGTTCTCATTTACCGTTTTCAGAATCTAGCTTTGTTTCCACTAGACCTTTGGAAAGGATCCATTGCGATCTTTGGGGACCTTCTCCTATATTGTCTTTTCAAGGATTTAATTACTATGTAATCTTCATTGACAATTGGTCCCGTTTTTGCTGGTTTTATCCACTTAAGAGGAAATCAGATTTCTATTCAACATTATGTGGATTTCAAACTCTAGTGGAAAATCTCTTACAAACTAAAATCAGTATTTTTCAGTGTGACGGAGGTGGAGAGTTCATGAGCAAAGAGTTCTTGTCAAGACTGAAAGAGAACGGTATTCAACAATATGTTTCCTGCCCGTATACACCACAACAGAACGGACTTGCAGAAAGGAAGCATAGAAGCATCACCAAACTCAGTCTCTCAATGCTCTTTGATAGCAAGGTACCTCAAAATTCTGGTTGGAATCATTCTTTACAGCTAATTTTCTTAGCAACATTCTCCCTTCATCTGCTCTTGGGACCACTAAAAGTCCATATGAGAAATTGTTCAACAAGACCCCTAATTACACGTCATTAAGGTCCTTTGGATGCACATGTTATCCAACCTTGAGAGACTACGCGACTCACAATTTTGATCCAAGATCACTACAATGCGTTTTCCTTGGGTATAATGAAAGATACAAAGGATATCGTTGCTTGTATCCACCAACCGGGAGAGTATACATAAGCCGACATATAATATTCGATGAGAGGAACTTTCCCTTCTCTGATACGTATGTGCATATGCATCATCCTGCACAAAGCATCCTCCTCAAAGCTTGGCAGCAAAGCTTCACACCGTCTGTTCAACAGCAGCCAGCTACTTCAACAAAAAGCCCGTCAATGCTTGAGTCTCAAGGAGTAAAACAGAACATGTTGATCCCTGCTTCAACACAAGTCTTACATCAGCCTCCTACAGCCACAAACCAAGAAGAAGAACAGACCAATTTAGCTGCAACTGGGAACATTACAGCAGAATTCCCCTTCATCGATGAGTCCAGTGCAGCTTCTACTGCTGATGAACAGGTGTGCCCTGGGCGTACGGGAGGCTTAGACCCTCATCCTATAGGCGACAACACACCTCTACATCAAGGCAGGCCAGACTGCTCTGACTCACCACTAGAAAGTCAGCCTCAGTCTACATAGATTACGCTTGAAACACAACCACAAGGACAATCTTCAACCTCTGAAATTCAGCTACAAACACAGCCACAAGGTCAGTCTTCAAACTCTGAAACTGCAGCAGAACATCCTATGATTACGAGGTCCAAGGCAGGGATTACAAAACCGAACAGAAGATACGTGTTACTCACTCATAAAGTGACGTATCCAGAGCCCAAAACTGTGAGTGAAGCCTTAAAAGATCCCTTTTGGAACAAAGCTATGCATGAAGAAATCGACAACTGTGGAGAAACAAGGACCTGGTCTCTTGTTCCATACACTCCAGGGATGAATATACTGGTTGTAAATGGGTGTTTAGATCCAAAATCAATGCAGATGGGTCTCTTGACCGGAGAAGATCTATACTTGTTGCAAAAGGGTTTCACCAAGAAGAAGGAATAAATTACCTTGAGACTTATAGTCCAGTTGTTCGATCATCGACTATAAGAGTTGTCTTACACACGACAAACATTATGAAGTGGAATACAAAAAAAATGGACGTGAAAAACACATTTCTTCATGGAGATCTCACGGAAACAGTATACATGATCCAACACTATAAGAGTTGTCTTACACACGGCAAACATTATGAAGTGGAATACAAAAAAAATGGACATGAAAAACACATTTCTTCATGGAGATCCCACGGAAACAGTATACATGATCCAACCTACTGGTTTTGTCGATAAATCAAAACCAGAATATGTGTGGAAGCTCCACAAGTCTCTATACGGCCTCAAACAATCGCCAAGGGCCTGGTACGATAAATTTAGTACATTCTTGTTGGAGTTTGGCTTCTTTTGCAGCATCAAAGACCCCTCCTTATTCGTTTGCATTCGAGGGAAAGATGTGATCATGCTGCTCCTGTATGTTGACGATATGCTAATCACTGGAAATGAGTCTCAAATGATGAATAATCTTCTGTCCAAACTCAATGATCAGTTCCGGATGAAAGACATGGGGAAGGTTCATTATTTTCTTGGCATTCAGGTACATTCAAATTCAGAGGGGCTCTTCTTGTCACAGGAGAAATATGCTGAGGACTTGCTGGCCGTTGCAGGCATGACAGATTGCTCACCAGTTACTACACCATTACCCTTACAACCTGATCGTACTTCAGGAGATGATGCTGAGTTCCCAGACTCGACTTATTTTCGGAGCTTAGCAGGTAAATTACAGTACCTCACTCTCTTTAGACCTGATATTCAATATAACGTGAACTATGTGTGCCAAAAGATGCACGCACCAAGGATGTCAGAATATAATCTGCTCAAACGCATACTGCGGTATATCAGAGGAACAATCAACATGGGTATTACGTTCCGACAGAACTCAGACTTCACTCTCCGGGCTTATAGCGATAGCGACTGGGCAGACTGCAAGGAAACAAGACGATCCACGGGTGGTTACTGTACGTATCTGGGAAGTAACTTGATTTCTTGGTCATCAAAGAAACAAGACTCTGTTTCAAAAAGCTCTACGGAGGCAGAGTACCGAGCATTATCAGAGGTTGTATCTGAGGTTACTTGGATGTGTTTTATTTTAAAGGAAATGGGAATTTCTCTGCCTAATACACCTGAGATGTTCTGCGACAATCTTTCGGCGGTATACTTAACAACAAACCCCGCGTATCATGCTAGAACAAAACATTTCGGCACTCACTACCATTATGTTCGTGAACGCGTTGCTCTCGGATCACTACATGTGAATCACATTCCGTCGCACCAGATGATCGCATATATATTCACAAAGCCACTTCCATCTCGGGTATTCTGCTCCTTAAGGTACAAACTCGGTGTCGATTTTCCAACGATCCCAAGTTTGAGAGAGGCTAATAGAGCCAATGATCAAAACAGAGTTTTGGATCTGTTTTGGAACAAAACGCTGCGTATAAACAAGAAGAAGAGTTGGACTTAAATGAAGCTAAGCCTACAACCAATCAACAACCCGTCAAGCCCAATCACAAGCAATAGTTATCTCTAACAACTTCAAAAACAGACAAGAAAAACAGAGCAAAAGCAGAGAAAGGACACAGGCTGTATAAAGTAATTTGTACAGAAAATCAAACATCTCTCTCCAACAAATTTGGCATTCTCGGATCATTAAATGAAGCTGTTGGTGACAAGTGGCAGCAATCGACAGAGAGAGATACAGACTCAAAGTAGTATAAGACAATAAGCTTGTATCTTTGTATTGATGATATGATAAGGAAAAACAACAATGAATCAATAAAACTCTTCTTCAATATCTTAAAACTTGAAGTCTCTTACACTCTAAACTATATTTTTTTGTAGATGCCTCTTAGATTTCATCCTTCTAATAGGACGAAATAACTTGGATTTTATATGGGCATAATAGCAAAGCGTTTATACAAGGATCCACAACTATTGACCCTGCACAAAGTCCTTTAGAGGTTGAAGCTATCGCAATCAGAGAAACTGTCTATCAGATGAATAAAATGGAATTTGAATTTTGTGGTGATAATCAAGCACTCTACTCCCTTCTCAGGAGACTACAAACATATTACATGGAAAAGAATCAACGCATATAGAAGAGATATCTCACATATCTTGCTTCTTGGCAATGACTTCACATTTGGACATATAAATCGAGATCTCAATAATAGAACAAACAACTTAGCTAAAGTAGCGAGAAATCATTCTCAAGTATATGTGATCAAGTGAATGTAGTATGCACATTCTCTTATCAATAAAATCAGTTGACAAATATATATATATATATAGTGCATGTGTGTGAGTTGCTTATTTTTAGTCAAGAAAGAAAGACAATTGCGCGCGCGTGCGTGCGTTAGTTGTGTGTGTGTGAATATTCTTGACATTAATATTTGTTTTTTTAACAAAGACTTATAGTCTTGACTCTTGTACTTATAAGTCGTTTGAAGATTCTTTTTGTCAAATAGTTTGAGACTTTGTGTAAACGAAAAGAACTTGTTAAAAGCATAGTCTTAACAATTAAAAGCATATATATATTTACGTTTAAGCTTGTAAAAATCATTATAAATATACTTTTTCTTGATCAATATATTTAACATGTTGCGTTTTCGATCGTTTCGATTTCAGAATTATCGATCTCACATCTCTCTTTAACGGATTCAAAGAACAAGATAGAAATAGATAAAGAGACACAAATTAATTGTTCACCCTGAGTTCACCGGAATGGCTACATCTCAGGGGCCGGAGAAGACAATCCGACAATCCATTATCACCATGAATAATGAAGACAAGCTCTCAACAAAACCTGAGAAGCTTGAGGAAGATGAAGATGGACTCAACGAGTCTGTTACGAGACTTCGTCTCACCTCACGTCTCTCTCTTTGCTAATAACTATCCCTTTTATGTAATTAGGGAATTTTATAACAAACCAACTAAACCAGGGAGATAAGACCACATTAAACCAATAAGAATTAATATGGCTTGAACCCTCTTAGTCTTTCAGAGACTTTGTTATGTTGACATCTCCGTTAGCCCTTGACTGAGTTTAAACCAATACTCAACATAACATTTTGACAACAACAAAACCTCTTCTATAAAGTTCTGTATATCATTTACTGTCTAATAGTTGTTAAGGAAATAATAACATACTAGGATTTAACCCACGCGAATGTGCGAAATTATATTTTATTAATTTAAAATTATTGCATAACAAATTTAATATTTTGTAACAAAACTTAATATGAAAAACAAGTCAATTTAACAAAACTTAATGCTCTCTCCTTGTTGCGATTAGGGTAACGCCGCCGTCATGGTCGTGCCCTCCGGCGGTGACAGAGGCAAGTCTTGGTCGCGGTTTGCTACTGGAGGTTCGATTAGCGTGGTCCAAAACGGTGTGAGTCAGGGGATCGATGGGATTCTAGCTAATCAGATCGAGGGGTATATTTGGTGGGATCTGTCAGAGTCTTCATGGGTGGGGCCTTGGGCGCTCAATCTGCATCTTCATGGGAAGGATACGCAGGCCAGAGCAGAAAGGGGAACGTTTTCGCTGTTTTATTCCTTTTCGTGATTCGCAGAGAGCACCTTTGGGGGAAGTATCTTGAGGGAGATTTGGTGGATGGATCTGTCGAAATCGAGCAAGGTAATAAGGAGGATTGGGTTTAGATACTGGTATCGGCAGAGATTGGCATGGGATTTGGCAGTATCAAATCATCGGTTTCATCTTCATTTTATTGGATCATTTCTTGATTCGGTAGCGATTCTCTTGGTCAATCAAAGGAAAGTTGGCCTTAGTATTTATGTGTGGCAATACAGGTTTCTCCTTCTTCAACCTCTTCAAGTTTCGTTCCTCCTTCTGTGTCTACAAAGTCTCTTCACGCAAAGGTTTGGTTTCTTGTTTTGGGTAGTCTTGGCAATGGCTCAGTTAAGGGTAAACATGGGCAGAGGTGTGGTACGGACGGAGCCTGTGAGGCTCTCCAAGATCAGTATAGCCAGACGAGTCAAGGAGTTCCCTCTCACTTTGATTGGTCGATTAATGAATCCTTCGATTCATAGAATGGAGAATTTGCTTACGAATTTACCGAAGATCTGGCGTTTAGAGGGGAGAGTAGAAGGTGGGGAGTTGGGAAACGGTAGATTTCAGTTCAACTTTCAAGCTGAGCGTGATATGCTTGATGTTCTTGACTATGGGCCTTACCATTTTGATGGATGGATGATATCACTAGTCCGATGGGAGCCGGTGGTTTTATTGACATACCCATCGGCTATTACTTTCTGGGTTAAACTACAGGATGTACCATTGCATTTGTGGTAGGAAGAGACCGTTCGAGTGGTCGGCAAGGCTATTGGAGAGGTAAAAGAAGTGGATGCGGATACGGGCAGTGTGCTCGTTACTATTGACGATTTTAAGCCGCTAGTTTTCAACACGGTGGTACCGTTTGAGCATGGAGAAGAAATCCATGTTGGGTTGAAGTACGAAAGGCTGAATGGTTATTGCTCTCATTGTCTGTTGCTCACGCACAACATCTCGGTGTGCCCAGAGTTACTTGAGAGTGGTGAGCAACATCAGGGACGGGAAGCAGAGCAGCAGCAGACAGCAATATCTCGTGTCGATGCGGCTGGTCGGGTTAGGTTACCTGTCAAAAGGGCTCAAGATATGGAGCTCGTGGAGAGCTTGGATCGAAAGACACAGTACCGAGAGGGGCGTCTTAAATCTGCTCCTAGTTCATCCTCTTTGAACCGTGATTCCTATGCGGATCAAGTGAAAAAACGTGAAGGTTATGGTGGTGGGAATCGAGCCTACAGAGGTAAGAACAATAAGGGTGGTCACAATTGTTTACATTCAAAGGATCTGAGGTCCCAGGAACAACATCTCTACGTCCCGAAATGGCGTAACTATGCGTGGCCGCTGCCTTTGTATGCGAACAGATCTGGACAGGAGGAGGAGTCAATGCCTTTGACTGAAACTTTGGCTCTGGAACCTCTGATTCAGGTTGCATGTAAGGCGGCGGAAGTCTCTGATGGAACGAAGGTGGGGGTAGCCATGGAGGATGGCTTTATGGATGAGGATGATTTACTAATGGAGGAGGGTGAGATGGCTCTATAGGAATCTCAGGGGGTACACAGTGGTGTAGAGCCTCAATTAAGGCCAGCTTTGGATACACAAACGGGATTAGTGGCAGAGGAAGGGGAGCTGCAGAATCTGGAGGATGAGCTTTTAATTGTCGATAAGCATAATGGTGAGGCTATAGATGAGGCAGGGGAATCAGAGGCTCCACCTGGGTTTGATAAAGGTATGGATTTAGCTGTTAATGATAATGTGTTGGATTTAATTGACTTAATTGTGGGGATTAAGGGTATTGCTTTGGATAATAAGATTAAAGGCTTGGTTAGAGGTATTGAAAGCCCGGGTAAATTTAAAGGAATGTGTTCTCGCAAAATGAATAAATTGGTATTGGTTTCTCCTAGGAAGAATTTGGGAAATAAAGGAAAAAATAATCAAGTGTCTGTGATTCCTAAATCGAGAGTGTCTCGTGGTGCAGGATTAACAAAAGTGGCGATTTAGTCTAAGGGAGGTACGAGGGATTTGGTGCCTTCCAAGCTAACGAAGAAAAGAATGGTGGCTCCCCTGAATCCACCGGCTAATGCGTGAAGATCTTAAGTTAGAATTGTCAAGGCTTGGGAAGCGACTTGACGGGGGATACCTTACGAGATTTATGGAATAAGTTTAAGCCTGATATTATGTTTTTATCAGAGACTAAACAATCTTTTTTACATTTGAAAAAATTTCAATTGCAATTTGGTTTTAATAATTTGTATACGGTTGAACCTTTAGGTTTAAGTGGTAGTTTGGCTATCTTTTATAATAATGAAATAAAATTAGATATTTTATTTTCTAGTAATCGCATAATCGATGTCAATGCCTCTATTTATGGTTATAAGGTTTCAATTTCTTTCATATATGGGGAACCGGTAGCAGCAAACCGGAATTTAGTTTGGGATAAATTAATGGAGATTGGCGATACAAGAAATAAGTCTTGGTTGATGATTGGGGATTTAAATGAATTAACGGGTAATCATGAGAAGAAAGGGGGTAAAATGCGGCATGCAGTCTCTTTTGTTCCTTTTAACAATATGTTAAGCCATTGTGGAATGACGGAATTCCCATGCGCGGGAGATCATTTTTCCTGGAAAGGCACGCGGAACAAACAAAAAGTACGTTGCAAGTTAGATAGAGCGGTATGAAATGAGGATTGGCACGCTGTATTTGGGCATTCGAAGGTTGAATATTTGGCCAAGATCGGGTCGGACCATCGTCCTATCTTGGTAAAATTTAATGACAAAAATGAGAAGTTTTTCAAAAGTTTCCGATTCGATAAACGGTGAATAGGAAAGGATGGTTTTTCAGAGATTGTGGAAGCTGGATGGAGACGAACCCGGAATTTCCGGGAACCATCTTTTATTGGAAAAATTCAAAATTGTCGGAATTCAATTTTCTGGTGGCGGAAAAAATAATGTTCCATCAGGTAAGGAACATATAGATGCTCTCAAGGTTAAGCTGGAGGAAGCTCAAGAAGATGATACGGTTCCCCAGGAGGTCATCGTGGATATTAAAAAGAAATTGATGGATGCTTACAAAGATGAGGAAATTTACTGGAAGCAAAAAAGTAGAAATCTATGGCTGAAGGAGGGAGATAAGAATACGAAATTTTTCCACGCATCTACAAAACAACGTCGGACGCGAAATCGAATATCGGGATTGTTTAATTCTCAAGGGGCTTGGGAAGAGACTCCAAAGTGCTTGGAGAATATAGCGGTAGAGTATTTTAATGAGTTATTTGAACCTTCGATC